>JBCFXI010001737.1:0-41722 GCA_038496175.1 Ampulex compressa
TGTTGCATTTTTTACAGTGCTTCATCCTTTTGGTGGAAATATATTTTTTAGAAACAAATTTGTCATAAAATGTGCGTTTTTAGTGCTTTAAATTAATATGTCTGCGTGTACCATTTACGGTACACGTGGCCTGATGATCAAGTTTAGCGTGTACCATAAATGGTACACGTGGCATGGAACGTGTTAATAGTTAACATTAAATTGCATTTTGGTCGGGTTGATTATACTTTATACCGATTTCTGGTCCGATCTGTACCACCCTCCTACAAGTCCGGATTATTTTCCCGCTTGATCCCAGTTGGCATTTCTGGTCCTCTTGAATTTGCAGAGGGTGCAGTGAGGGCCCGCCGATACGGTGGTAGACGTGCCCTCCAGAATTTCCACGTTCCTCTTTTGCGACACACATCGGTCGTGTTTGGCTGTCCTTTTTCCAATTTCTGGTCAGATTTATACCACCCTCCGTAGCTCCAGATTACCTGCCTACGTCGTTCGCAATATCATAGTGAGTTAGTTAGGGAAAATTTTCTACACTTGACACTTACGTGTGCTACGTGAAGCCTTTGTATTCCAAACTTACAATATGTTGTTTTTTTTTTTTTAATTCATTTTTCGGCACTGACTGCTAAGGTCATTTTTGGCCTAGGACGTACTGTTTAAGGTGGGTTCCGAACCACCAGAGCTACGGTATATACATATCACATAGAAAAACCAGAGGTGATGGACGGGATTCGAACCCGGGTCTGCCGCGTGGCAGTCTGAACCTCTATCCACTACACCACCGTAGCTCCTCGATATGTTGTTTGCAACAAACTACTATACATCCGGTATATTTATTCCACAATAACCCCGCTCTAAGCGTTATAATATAGGAGATATAATATAAGATATGAATCTCTACAAAGGTAGGCGCTGAATTTAGGAAAGGCCTTATTATACAGGATAGGATTATAGAGTGCCATATACTAACGTATAATATAAGAAAAATTAAACAGGCGTGGATTCGAAGAACATCGTTTAGTAGGACAGATTGAATTCGTAAAACATTAAATTACATTCGTACTGCGCCAGGTTGAAATTCGAACTGCAGTAGTTTGAGTTAGTACCGCACTGGATTGGATTCGTACAGCACCGGATTGGGATTTGTACTGAAGCGGATTGAATTCGAATGGCATCGGATTGAATATGAACGGTATCGCATTGAATTCGAACAGCGTCATTCAATGGATTCGAGCGGCATCGGACAATAATATGGATTAGACTTGAATGTCAACATACAGTCTCTTTTTCTTAATATTGGGTGAAGTAAAAAATTCTCAGCGTTTTTTTCGCTTTATTCCGACGATGAAATTAACATAGTCAAGATTATCCCATTTAGATCAAATATGCGTTGTTTTGTTCGATAACTTTTGTCCATTTTCAAGATAATTTTATAATTCTACGATTGAAGTCCTCGTCCCTTTTGGTAAAAAAAACTTGATCAGCTTATTTTCACAAGCCTCCCTCGAAGCCAGTTTTGTACGATCAAAAAAATTTTACAAATACTTGAAAAGGTGATACTTGCTTGGTGTCAGGTCTGAACTATCCAGAGGGTGCGATAGGACCTCCCACCCAAGCTCTCGAAACTTCTGACGCGTTGTTAAATTTGCGTGCGACCTGGCGTTGTCTTGATGGGACACAACACCCTTCCTATTGGTCAATTCTGGCCGCTTCCGGTCAGTCGCCTGCTTCAATCGGGTTAGTTGTTGACAGTAGAGGTCCGAATTAAGTGTTTGGCTGGATGGGAGCTGCTCATAATAGATGATTCCCTTCCAATCCCACCAAACACAGCAAAACTTTCTTGGCTCTTAATCTGGTCTTGGCGATTGTTTGGGCCAGCTCACCGCGATTGGATCACGATCTTTTTCGGTTGTTGTTCTCCTATGTGACCCATTTTTCATCGCTAGTCACCATTCGCTTAAAAAATGGGTCGATTTTTTTATGTTTCAGCAAAGAATCGTAGGCATCAATTCGGTCCAAAAGTTTCTTTTGCGTCAGTACGTGTGGCAGCCATACATCAAGCTTCTTTTTGAAGCCAGCCTTATGGAAATGGTTTTCTGGCTAATATGCAATTGCTGGACAATCGATTAAGCGTTTACATGCCGGTCTGTCTCGAAGATTCACATAATTTTATTGACATTTCTAGCGATTGACCTAACCGAATGTGCCTCATTTTCGACGTCCATATTACCAGAACGGAATCGTTGGAACCATTGCTTTGCTGTTACATTCGATACTGTATTGGATCCACAAACAGCACAAATTTTTTCGGCCTCCTGCTCCGCCTTTTCACTTTGATCGTAGTGGTATTGAAGAATGTATCGAACTTTCTCTTTTTTTACCTCCATTTTGGAACGCTGCAACACACATTTGGCTTCACCAAACGCAAGACTTACAAAGAACTTTTTTGAAGTGTAATGTTACTTTGCAATCGCTGTATAAAGACTCGATGCGATGTATAGATCGTGAGATATGGTTCACTAAAGACATCTAGCGAAAAAACGTTTAGAACTTTTTACTTCGCCTAATAATTTACCCCACCTAAGTGAAAATGTGAAAAGCCGTACTATCCGCATAAACATACAAATTGAATATAGAAATGCTAATCTATATAATACGCAAGTATACTATCTAATTATACAGGATAGGATTGTAGCGTACCATACGCTAACTAATAATGTCAAGGGATAAAAAAAAGGGAATCTGTGAAGGTAGAATCTAAATGTAGAAATGCTATTCCACCCAATGCATATTTTCTCATTGTACAGGATAGAATTGCGCGACCAAGTAATATAGATAAAAATTAAATAATTACAGATAAAAAATTGAAGAGAAAAAGTACATCTTTGCGCGATTAGAAATTGAATGCTATTTCACCTAATGGGCACTAGTATGTAGGCCTTATTATACAGGACAGAATTGCAGAGCACCATCCGCTAAGGAATAATGAAAGCGAAAAAAATAAATATGAAAATCTTCGTGAAGATCGAAATTGAATGTAAGAATGCTATTCCTTCTGATACAGGAAGCATCCGGCCATTTAACTTGTTATCAAATATGATCCGGAGGGGTCGAGTGGTAGAGGATAGAAATAGTGAGTTGCATAGGCAGAAAAAGTGGATAGGAATAGAAAGACTGAGATGAAAGAGTTTGTATTTTGAAGATTAGAACAGTGAGAGTACCGAGGTATTTGATTTAAAAATGGAGTAATGAGTGAAGAATATGAGTAACGAGGTTTAGGCTGAGATGTGAGGTAAGGAAAAGGTGGGCGATGGGGAGGGGCGGGGTAGTTTAATTGGTGGAGGGTATGCGGGAGAGAGAAAGAAATGTGGAAGCAAGCAGGGGGGGGGGAGTGTACGGACGAGGGAGAGATGGATGGAAGGAGAGTTGAAGAGCTGCAGAGGAAACGTAAATGCAAGGGAGCGCATACTAAGGATATTTGAGTATAGTAATAGGGAATGGTGGGATGAGGGGGCTATTAGAAACGGGAGGAGTGAGAAAGACAAAGAGCAGCGAATTGAGGGTTAGTAGAAGGTAGACGGTAACTGACTGAACAGGATTACAAGGGATAATCGAGAATGTGGAAAATGCGAAGGAATGACTGTGGAAAAGAGAGAGAGAGGTGGGCGGGCGGATCAGGTGTGGGAGAGAGAGGGGGTGGAGAAGGGAGCCGCGGAGAGGGGGAAAGGGATTTAGAGGTGGTGAGAGAGAATGAGAGGGGGGAGGAAGAGGAAAGGTGGAACTGTGAGAGGGTGAAAGAATTTATATTTAAGGAAATACGCAGCTGATAAAATGATGATGGTAGGGGAAAGCTAGCGGAAGAAGGAGAAGGAAGCAGCGGAAGCGTGAGAAGTGGGATGGATCGAAGAGTACGCAAGCGAAGGGGGCTCTGGACGTAATGGCTTGAGTCTTCTCCCGGGGCCCCTTTCATTGCACCAACAGCCTGCTAGGGACAGCACGGTGGCGGTTTTTAGTGGGTAAAAATCCCACACTACCCTGCTCGCGAGCCCGCCCGGAGCTGGACCGCGGGGAATCCCCCCCCTCCCTCCCTCGGGGAGGGCGCGTCTCCCGTCCTGTCTTGCGGGGCGAATCGGGAAGGTGCCTTTTGAAGGTTTTCCCCACTTCAAAAAAAAAAATGAAGAGGATGGATCGAAGAGTAGAGTGCGGGCAAGTGAGGGAAGGGGCGTGAATGCGTTACGTGAGAGGGGGATGTGCGATGACAAGAGCGCTCAACATACCACGTAGGAGGCAATAAAACCGAAAATCGCTTTCAGCCACGTCGAGTGATGTAACTATTGGGTTGTGCGGAAAGTAATTTCGTCTTTTCCCGATAGAGAATTTAATCGTATTTTTTCGCACCCAACTTCACACGTTTTTGGTTGGAGCCTTTTTAAATATGGAGAACAAAAAGCAGCATTTTCATCATATTTTATTTTTTTACTATAGAAAAGGTAAAAATGCTGTTCAAGCCAGAAAGAAATTAACCGATGTGTATGGAGAAGATGTACCGACAATACGCCAGTGCCAGAACTGGTTTGCAAAATTTCGATCCGGCAATTTTGATGTCGAAGATGCATCACGTTCTGGAAGGCCGGTTAAAGCTGATAAAGACACAATAAAGGCATTAGTTGATGCAAATTGGCAAATAACAACGCGTGAGATCGGCGATTGGTTAAATTTATCAAATCCAACTGTTTATGACCACTTGAAACACTTTTAGACGGTAAAACCTTAACTTCGAATGAGGAGGTGAAAAATCACCTGAATCAGTTTTTTGCCAGCAATGAGCAAATATTTTATGACCGTGGAATCATTCTACTACCAGAAAGGTAGCAAAAGGCATTGGACCAGATTGGCCAATATATAATTAAATGAAATATTTATTCGTTATACGAAAATTGTCTTTCATTTTCACAAATAAAAACGAAATTACTTTCCGCGTAACCCAATAGTTTGCATATACGATATAGGGAAGATGTTATTACCCAAATCCTTGAAAAGGGAAAAAAAAATTATGCAAGAATAATGTAAGGGAAATTGCATAATTTGAGGAAGGGGCAGAAATTAACCAGTTAAGCTTAACGATCTCTGCGCAGAGAGCGCTCCGTTGTGTGTCGCGGTAATCAAGCGATGACGGATATAGTCGTCAAACACAGAGTAAGTGGCGCTGTTGAAATATTCGGTCAAAAGGACGACTTTAGTTTAAAAAATGAAATACTTTGTTAGTAATGTACACACAGTCGCTTAATATGAACATATATTTATACATAAGAAACGGAAAACTTCGAGAAAAAATCGAATATTTATAGAAGTTAAAAATTTAAACTGTTGCTGTCCTGTGATATTCACGAAAACAAGGAACAACGCATAGTGGCACTTTGCATGTTAGACAATAATACCACGATTCTTCTCTAATCTTTTTTTTATAACAAACAGCGTATCTTTGCAAAGGATTTTTTGTTGTTTGTGCAAGCGCGAAACATTAGATGTGGGTGACCGAAACTGTGAAAATCTTTATTTGCTTGTTTCATTTCGTATTGACCTCTAAACATTTTAAACATATTAAAATTTACGAATATAATGTAGTTTTCGCCAAAACTGCAATTTAAACATCAAATTGTAACAAATTATTACGTATTATAGATATAGTCGTCATGACACAAAATTCTGCCACAGCTCCATGATGGATATAGTCGTCAAACACGCTTAACTGGTTAAGAAAAGTGAATTCTTGTGAAGATCGATATTGAACATGTTCCAAGTTAATGCACATGTGTCCTGTATTATTTCGCAGGACAGAGTAAAGTTCCGCACATTTTCCTGTCTCACCCCTCTCTATCTCGTCAACGCAACTTTCTCACTAACACAGAATAGAAGCACAGACTTCTTTTCCGCTCTTGGGAGGTAGCTATAATCTATCCATACCAATCAACGAATTGTTTATGTAAAGTTCGCTATCGCCATGCATCATTGTCAATAGAATGACGTAATAAAAAGTGTGACGTCATGCAAATCAAGTGTTACTTTCTAAGCGTTGTCATTCGAAAAGTAGTTTATGATTTGCGATACTGCGTAATATGCAATTCCTTTCATAGATGGAATAACGATAAAACGGAAATCATGCAGCTGTATTATGACGTTCACAGAATCTTGACGGACCAACTTCCTATTATAATAAATAAATAAATAAACACATTCTTTTTTCGATGATTAATAATCTATACAGATTATTTTTTCCTCTCATGATATAATACTTATCACAAGACAATGCTTTTCTGTATAGCTAGAGAGGTAAGCGAGGAGGTTATCATGCGATTGATTGACATCAATTAAAATTATTACTAACCAACAAAATGAGAAAAGAAAATTATAATATAGCTACACCAGAATTTTTACGAAAACCTGATCGATCAACTTCCTTTTATAACAAATAAATAAATATATAAATTAGTTTCGTTTTTTTCAATAAACAATCATGTGTATGGATTATTTTTTCTTCTCACCATACTTATTATTCATTTCCTACTCGAGGAAGATATTTTATAACGTTAGAGGGGAGGGGGAGATGGAGCCCCCAACATTTATTGCATTATCATACGAAAAATTCCTGAAAGCTGACGATAAGTGGGTGACGATTCTTGTTCACCTTGTTTTAACAAAGCATCAAATTTATTGATCGGCATATTGCACATTACCCACTAAATTGCGAATTTTAATCCTGCCATTAGAAAAGATTGTGCAATAAAGAATGGTGTTAGGATTCTTAATGCATCAGGTATCTATTTATTTATGAACGCTGGCAATAAGTGAGATAGCGTTTTCTTTATTCTCGTTTTCCAACAAAGGAGGAAAATGTATTAATTTCAAATGACTGATCAAATTGCAAATAAATGTATATATTCAAATCAAGATGGAGGACCGTCGTACCAACCGTCAAACAGCGCGCGTGCATACTATGCACAACGATTCAGTACTTACTTCACTCGATCAACCTGTGCTGACCCACGACGACAACAATGGCAATGATCATTACCAGGTCCAACCTCCTGGTACAACCGCGTGATAGATTGCGACGGGCTCGTCAGGGAAGTGAATAGGACGGAAAGGATCGGTAGAGGTCGGTAGGTCAGGGAGGAGGGAGATAGTTGATTATTTAATGAGCGGGTGGAGCGGTATAGAGTGTCGATAAGGTATGGTGTGAGGGTGCTCCACTCCGTGAGATACCGCTCCCCCTTGGCCATGGCCTACACAAACGCCCTTAAAATGACTACTGATGTCGATTAAATGATTCAAAACTATTAATAAAATGCGTCTAAAGATATATCCTATTCCATATTATTTAGAGGACATAACAAGGTTTGGGCACAGAATTTTATCGGATAATTCTGGCACGAATAATTATCAAACTAATGCATTCAACGTAGAAATCGTATTATATAATTTGCTCATTCCCTCGTATATAAATCTACTAATTTTTTCTTCGTGAGTGAAAATAGAGCAATAGCGGAAAATTAACGCTACTTTCGAAAAATTTTTCGACGTACTGTAAATACTTTTTTAAACTTTCTAATATATTCGGAAAATACACTTCTTTACAAATTTCAAAGAATAGAAAATTAAAAAATATAATAGAAAAAAAAATTTCAAATATAGAAAACAGCCGCACATGTAATTATTCACTGTAATATCTGAAGTACACAATGATACTATTTCCTTAATCTCTTAGCTATGACTGGAATTTCCGCGGCGCTGTATCTTTGTATAGTAGTGTTCGACGCGTACTATTTGTCAACAACGGAAAACCGCGACCTGTATCTAATAATAGTTTTCACTATAAAATGACATAAGAATAAAGTGATACATAAACAAATTATAATGTCTTTGTACATTTTCATGTAATGAGTTAAAAGAAACATTAAGATAATGTGGACATGTACGCTTTAATATTTAATAATACAAGTTTGTACGATATATTTGTAAACGTGGTACTATGCAGAGTCTATATCACCAAGCTACTGCACACACATACCTTTTAAAATGATGACATGCGGAAAAGCCACTATAATGGCATACCGGAGCTAAGAGGTTAAACTGTTAGTCAATAGTTTCTTCCACTTACGGATTAAAAAAAAATTAATTGCTACCAAGTAACGATTGTCTAAAGAAAAAATGAAAATCGGAGACGCAAAAATTATTCTCTTTTAACATTACATCGAAACTTAGTATCTAACCGGAATGCAAATGCGTTACGGATGCAACCAATATAAAAAAAATGTAGCTTGAAGATAAACGCGTTCAAAGCTTTGAAACAAGTTATATTTTAAATAATGGTGGAATTAGCTTACTTTTCAAAGCACGTCTACTCCCAGAACATAATACGTATCATTTATAGCATGGTTTCCGTCATCCCCTTCCTTTATTATTTTGTTTTTATTTAACTGGACATCATGTGCCGCAGATATAACTTTTAATTAAGCGACAAAAAGGCAAAAAACATCCCACTTGTCTCAGTATTTGCCAGTCTAGTCAGTTGTGCAATTTCGATACCAAGGACTTCCATTGTTTGCAATAATTCTTAATAACCATCATTAAACACGATTTCGCCTAAATAAGTGCTAGTTAAACCATTATAGCTTGACTCTCGTTATCATATTACACAACATAAACCTTAATATGTTTTCATTCATTGTTCTTGCTGAGATATTCATTAATAGATGTAATGGTTATAATTACGCTTTTCTCGTAATGCACTTCGCAGATTATAATTATTTAATAAATGGCTTGTCTTTGTTTTCTGTTGACAGCGCCAAGAATTCGAACCCTGTACGCAAGAACGTTTCCATGATTCATTCATTAAAACTTTGTGATATAGAGTTGCCCATATCATTTTATATGTACACGTTTTGTGTACAATTGGCAGTTGTATGAATTCAAATCCATATTTATTTAATTCTCCATCTGATCGTGTGGAGGGCTTCAGCATTTTGGTGGTCTACATCAACCATTCATGCGGGTCATTTCACTAACTGGCATGTGACATAATAATTAAATAAATGTAAAAAATATGTAAATTTATTAATTTAGAAACACGAACGCAGAACAATACAATGAATTATGAACAAGAAATCTGAATAATATATTAAATTCCGCTTTGTAGTTCGGCGACCGTTAAACAACGTCTGCCCATTTTTCAACACGCAACCCTATTCGTCTCGCAAAAATCCATCTCGGATTTGTCTCGCCTCATCTCTCGTACATCTTCACGAAACACTCATGCTATCCCTCTCATCCTACTTACACCACACGGATACAATCATTCGCATACTATTCACATCGCATAAATATAAATTACAAAATTAAATTAAATTATATAAAGTATTGCTCCTAAACGTCTTGCTCGGTTCAATTAATAATACATGATGCTGTGATCTTAACGAGCAATAATACTCTTTAAATATTATAAGTATATTACAATATCAAATATTGTTGAATTAAATTAATATCTGAAATTTATAAAGTATCAGGTTTTGAATAAACTGACATTAAGAAAAATGACATGGAAAAAGCGGACATTAGGCTAATTGGATCAAGATTTGTACCTGAGCCCTTGCATTTATTAGACGAAATAATTGGACCATACACCAGGTGGTCCAATCACCCTCACAAACGATGGATGCAGACAACCAAAATTCCTACAGACTTCGCGCACGCAGATGAGGAATTAAATAAAATGTGGTAATAGGTGCCTCGTACGACCAAAAGATTTACATATGTATATTACAAAGTGTTTAAAACTGTCAACGGGCAAGGGGGTTAGGCGTACGCATATCTCAAGTCAATAATATCCACGTAACTCATCTATCAATTTTGCTGTCAATTTACCTTCTCTTATAAGACTTTGTTCGTTTTTTGACCACTGATGAATAAATATGTGGTAAAAATTATCTATTTGGTTAATCCCGGAGGAGTTTCTAAAGATTATGGTATGATGAATCGATGACGATAATATATGTGTGTGTGTGTGTGTGTGTGTGTGTGTGTGTGTGTGTGTGTGTGTGTGTGTGTGTGTGTGTGTGTGTGTGTGTGTGTGTGTGTGTGTACGCACGCACGCACGCACGCACGCACGCACGCACGCACGCACGCACGCACGCACGCACACACATTCGAGGCGATAGGGCACTCGAAATTCCTATGCCCTTTGTATATGTAACGGCGCGACGGTCGGCGCGACGGTCCGTCTTCAAAACTGCATTGTTCCAAAATTCTCGCGCACCACAAATATTCTTGAATTATTTAAAACTAACAACTCAACTAAAACACTTACCATTCATAAGATACATTCCGCTATATCCGCAATAAGTATAAAATGACCAATAAACGCTGTATCATAAAGAGCAATCAGTTTCGATCATTATACTTGTGACGAACACCACTCCGTCGCAAGAAGACAGGGGAAATCGAGAATTAAAGCAACGATAAAATTATCAGAACTTAACGATTATTTACTTGCAAACTAGTCAGAATTCTAAACGTAACGGCAGGAAGCAGAGATTATTGAAACCTTTAAGCAACTTCACTAACATCAGTAACTTTAATACCTCGGTGAATCGGAGCTGGACACTTTCCGATAAGAGCTCGGACGGATTGTATCGCGCTATAGAATTTTCACTGAGAAGGAGTAATCTCAAGCCACATTTGCTGGATATAAAGAGCAATGCTTCTGGACGTGCATCACTCACTTTTGTTCACTTCGTCATTTCATTATCCAAAGATTTAACAAGATGGTAGCTTTGCCGGTGAAACTCTCGACCTTTCTGTTTCGAAAATTAATCTCAAAGGAATCCTTCAGTGCTGTTGATATCTTATTCCAAATTCCTGCATCCGCACCTAAACCATACACTGAACAACCACACAATCACGACAATTTCATTAGAAAATTTGCTTAATCTCTCCCGAAACTTGTCCAGAGATTCTAAATCATTAGCCTCATACCAGAGGACTGTCGTGCAGACACGTTCGACACAAAAAAACCGAGATGTTTTTTACTACTAAATAAAATAAAATTGATAACCACGAAAAATCGTAATACGCTACATCGATTACGACATTTGTAAATTTTTCATTTCTACAAATTTTATTTTAATACTTTAAGATTTTCTTCAAGACATCAGAAACATTAAGAAAAGACAACAAAAAGTTTTCGATTTTTCAAATCCGTTACTCTAATTTTCCTTTTTAACGTATTGAGTGTGACACCGATTTTTCTAACTTTCCCGTTAAGACAGCAGCAAGTACTTGGCCATGAACGGTTAGATAGGTTTCAGGTAGAGTTAGACGGTTTCAGATAGAGATTAGAAACAGAAGATGATGCGGACAATTAATTCATTTTATATTTTCACCTCCCTTTTGTACTGTAGGAATAGTGCAACTAATGCATAACTATACAAATTATAAACAGAAAATTTTTACAAATGTAAAATTATTCGCGCAAAAAAATACCAAAAAATTTAACAAAAAAATCATAATTTTTTCTAAGAAATGTAAATCCCAATGATATTCTTGTTTAAAATAATTTAATAATCTGCATTAAAGTAGTACACACCTATCTTTTTATATTATATGAATTAAAACATTTTGTTTTTAAACTTTATACTATCTTTCTCTTTTTTTTACACACGGGAAATCTTCATAGCTCCGTAACTTCGCTTGGGAGGGGGGTAGATTTATACCGGCTAAAATCTCCACGACGGCCATCCTGTGCGCAGTTATGGAAAGGGAGCTGGCAACGATAACTACAAGCAACACAAACCCCACCCGCGCTACGGCTACTATGGGCGCCCATAAAACACTTGACGACCTTGCGTGACCGCCATACAACGCCGCCACTCCCTCCCCACACGGAAAATTACGTGCAATGACAGCCCGAGCCTTCACTCCAACCGCTTGCAATCCCCAATGGTGTCACTAGTGCAATGGGAAGTTGATTATAAAACAGAGCGCTCCCTTCTTGGCACTACTTGAAAAATGATTATTCGGATAGGGACGACAGGGGGCGTCTGTGAGTCCTACTCCTCGACCTATCCTTCCGGGTACATCTGCATGCTCGCAGACATGCTTTGAGACTTTTTCTACAGCATTACCTGTTCGCAACAGAAGATCATGCCGCGCCAGGACCTCTCACTGACCAGCATCGCGCAGCCGATGGCTGGCAGCGAGAAATCCGCACCTACTTCACTTCGCAAAATACGGGACTCGGACTCCCACACTGGACAGAGCTCCAGTATATGCTGCACCGTGTCCCGTGCATTGGAACAGTGGTGGCACTGCGATGTTCTTTCGTTCTTAACCCTTCGGGACACAGTGGAATTCAAAATGTCCCACCTTTATGATGCACAGTGATATATGGTGGGACGTTTTTAGATCCACTTCGAAATGTTGCAATAGCTACATGCGTATAGGTTTATATTTAATCTTACTTATTATTTGAGTCCCACCCTACAACAACAAATAGAATTGAATCATTATCATTTTTTTTTATACTTTTATATTATGTGATTCCTTTGTTAATAAAAATGTATCGATTTCGTTTAATTTAAAACGTAATAATATTTCTGTGCAACATGTGTTTATTATATTTCCTAAAATCCTATGTCCCAAAGAGTTAATTCGACACGGGTACTCACCGAAGCAACTATGTGCGGTGGGCACCTATAATATGTTAGACGGTAGCTCAGTCTTTCCCAGATTCTGTCCAGCCATTTTTCGAAGCTGGGCAAGATAGCCGCAACAGCACGCTACCACGCGTTGGCGGAATCGGAAAAGCGTCGCCGCCATTCCGTCACAGCACGCTGCCGGGCTTAACATCTCGCAGTCGCCACTCAACCGCCGGTTTTGGCAGGGCATTCGCGGCTTCACGAAGGGACGAGGAGTGACAGTATCTCTCTCTCGTATCCTCTGCCAGAAACTCCATAGGTAGTTGCTCCGTCACAATCCTGATGACGCACCCCTTTCTTGGACATCCAAGTTTCGGAAGAAGACTGATTGAAATAGGCCGCAAAACGCCATTCCAAGGTCATACCTAGGTATTTTATCCCAAAACTCATTTCCAAATAAGTCGAACCCATCTGGAGTCAGAATCTAGGCGGCCTGTTACGAACTATCGCTTTGACTGATTTTTAAAAAGTTTTATTTTAAGATAAAGAAATTTACGGTTTCGGTCTCTCCTGGGATGAGGCAAATTGACTAATGATTTTGGGAAAATTTTGGAGGTTGAGGAAGGATGTCAACAAAACCTTCTTTCGGAATACAGACTTTTATTAATTTTTCTAACTCAAGGTGAAAGGCTTATATTCGAGTTCCTGTCCACTGCGAAGTTTTCCTCCAATGTATTTACTCATCAAACCGATCCTATCGTTTGGAGTCCGCCAATACGCAGCGAGTGCGCCTCAAGCTTTCCAAAAACAACTTTGGACCAGGACGAATCGGAACCTTCCGATTAGAAAAGAAATTAAATGTCGGTTGATTCCAGATATTTGTATTCATTTTGATACGCAGGCGAGTGCGCCTCAGGTAGTCTACAAGTATCGTAATCTTCACTACTGGATGGAGAAAAACTCGATTAAGAATACTTACACAATCTGATTGAACCTTACTCGTTAAAATTTAAGCGCAGGGAGATCGAGTCTGTTACAACTTTACTGTAGCGTCTAACCGGAATGAAAACTCGAATAGTAGTGATCTAACTGTGCGCCGTGGTCAAAAGTACCGTGTTATATATCGATAGAGTTCTACCCCTCCCTAATGATAAAATGACGACATCGTGACCTGATTCTGCACGTGCATCTGTCCCATGCGTTTTAGATTTCGGTTTTGTTTTGGGATTCTCAGAATTCGTGATGTTGTCGAAAAGTTAATATCTTCGCGGACTTTTTCCCCATTTCCTGTTAAGATTAAGGTACTGTTTCTCGTCTTCGACTCACAAGCGCCCAGTACCGATAACTTAATCGTTTGGTCTCTCTTTTCATAGCTGTAAGGACGGTGCACGTAACAGGCTTCTCACAGCGACGACGGTTAAAAAATCATAACACTTCCGTTCTATGGGGAGCCACGCAAAATCCTCCATTTTCCGGACGACACAGTTTACCTCGCATTTGGTGAGGCGGGGCATCTTTCTACAGTTCTCCTCGGTAACCAGCACTAACGTGCCATCCGCGTACAGACGGACTCATTAATTTGTTCCTTGACCCCTCAAGGGGGGCAAGGAGAAGCTGGAATACGACCGTGGCGGTGTCAGGCGACTGGGGCCAATCGGCCCAGATTTATAGACTGTGTGATCGACAAGCGCGCTATTTATAAACTGCGCAGTAATTATGGTTGTTACAATACACATTGACATATTTAATTGTATTATTCATACATTCGTGCAAATACAACATTACAGAGCCTAATGTAACTTATTGATAGTTTAAGAAGGTGAGAAAAGAACAAGATATCTTTTAAAATTGAAAAAATGTCCTTCAAAAAGAAACTTTTGCATCAGAATTATTACAGATAATGATTTCGTAATATTGAATGATTGAATAATTGTTCCAATGTAAAATAAATTGTAGTTCAGTCAAGAACCATGCCATAACCTCGAGAAGAACCATTTTACAACTCTGAAAAAGTGCATTATAGCTCTGAAAAGTAACGATTATTAATCAGTCCTCTCACAATTACTTGATTTAATCTTTTTAATCGGTAAATATTACGAAATCACTAACTGTAATAATTCTGATGCAAAAGTTTCTTCTTGATGGGCATTTTTTCAATTTTAAAAGATATTTCGTTCTTGTTTCAGCTTCTTAGACTATCAAGAAGTTATATTAGGCAGTATAATATTGTATTTGCACGAATCTATAAATAATACAATTAAATAATTCAATGTGTTATATAAAAATCATAATTATACATGTCTGCGCGGTTTGTAAATAGCGCAAGTGTCATTCACAGAGTCTATAAATCTGGACCGAATGGCCCCAGTAGCCTGACATTGCCACGGTCGCATTCCAGCTTCTCCTGCCCCCCTTGAGGGGTCTCGGAACAAATTAATGGGTCCTTCTGTAATACATTAGGCTGACACCGCAGGAAACGTCGGCCTGCCCGACCGTATCGTGCCCGATGTCCTACAGAATCGATCCGAGTTCTGACCCCTGTGAGACATCGAAGCGGGTCTCCTACATCTCCCCGATCACATCTTGAAGGTAGGTTGGTGCCTAATTATATCGGAGCCCCTCCTGGAGTGCCTCCCAGGACAGGGTTTTATATGCATTGACAATATCCAAAAATATCGCTAACGCCACTCCGTACCGAGAGGAGCTCCGTTTCCGGCGCTGCAGAGTGTAGATAAGTATAGAGAGTGTGGCGATTGAGAGAGTAGTAGGAGCCAGTGGGTGCAGTGGAGGTATTGGAGAGTTAGAGGGCTGAGTAAGGGTAAGGTGGGGTGGTAAGGATGTATAAAGGGTGTGGACGAAGAAGGGTAGGGAGTATCTAAAAATAGAGGTCTAGTTTCAGGTTAGGAGCGGGAATAGAAGTAGTTGGACGGGGGCGAAGGAAGAGGGAGAAATGCATATGACGGACGATAAAGGGCGGGGTAGGCGTGTGAGTAAGAGAAGGAGAGTAGAGATGAGAGTGATAGGCGCAAGTATGAACTTGAGTAGGAAATGCGGGAAAAAAAGAAGGAAGTCCTATCAAGTAGTGGAGAGGGGGAGGATATGGTGTTCGCTACAAGCGGGAAAACTGCAAGCTTCCCAGTAAGAGGGGGGGGGGGGAGATTAATGGCGGTTATAGAGAAGTGGAAGGTTAAAAATATGATTAGGGAAGGGCAAGAGGCGATAAGGAGGCAAATAGAGGAGTTGAAACGAGGAAAGGAGGAGCAGCAGACAGAGGAATGGAAGGAAAAAGAGATTCTGAGAAGAGTGGTGGGAGAGATGGCAGAGAGACTGAGAAAAATAGAAGAGAAGGAAAGAGAGAGGGGAAAGGGAGGAGAAAATAATGAAGCGGGCGTTGAGGTCTTGGAGAGAAGGGTGAGGGAGATGCAGAGGAAGGAAGAAAGAAGACGAAACGTGGTGGTGAGGGATTTGGGGGTAAGAGAAAGGAGGACAAGAGAGGCAGAGGAAGAGTTAATAAATGAAATAGAGGCCAAAGTAAAGATGGAGAGGGTGAGAAACGTACGGAGGATAACGCAAAGGGGAGAGAAATAGTGGTGGCAAAACTACAGAACGAGAACCAAAAGTGGGAGGTATTTGAAAAGAAGAAAAAGTTGAGAAGGAGAGAGGAAAGAATCGAAGAGGATCTGACATGGAGAGAGAGAAAGACTAGGTGGAAGGTGAGGGCAATAGCTAAAAAGACGGAGGAGGAGACAGGGGTGAGGGTGTGGACAAAAGCGGCAAGGATAAAGTTAGGGGAAAATGGTTGAGAGTGAGGAGGAGGGTACGCTAGTTGACAAGCAAGGGAGGTTAAGAGAAGGGGAAAAGAAGAAGGGGGGTGGGGTAGTGGAGGGATGGGTAGCAGGGAGGGGGAAATGAGGATAGCGGGCAGGAGAGGGGGAGTGAAGAAATGGAAGGTAGGATTCTGGAATGTAGCAGGTTTGAAGGGGAAGGATAGAGAATTTTGGGAATGGCTAAACGAATGGGATGTAATGCAACTGGTAGAGATGTAGGTGGAGGAGAAAGGATGGAGGGAGGGAGTTTAAAAGAAAGTTACTGAGGGGGTTTGTATGGAGAGCGCAGTGTGCAAGGAAAGAGAGTAAGAAGGGAAGGACTAAGGGGGGATTGTGATGGGGGTGAAGAAGGAATTATGCAAGGAGGCGAGGTGGGTATGGGGAGATAGAAGGGAAGAGCTGATGGAAGTGGGAGAGAGCAGAGATGAAAAATAGCGACGATGTACACAAGGAAGGAAGGGGGAAGATTAGAAGCGCTTATGGAGGAGTGGAGGGAGGAAGTAAAAGGGGAGGAAATGAGGAGATAGTACATTTGGGATACATATTCCAAAAGAATGGAGGACAAGAGGCGCAGATTAAAGGGAGAGCAAAGAGAGGAGCGGCTGTGATGAGGAGGGTATGGGGAATTGGGAAGAGAAGGTTCGCCGACGATTGGGGGAGGAGGATATGGCTCTTCGATAAACTAGTATGGACTGTACTAAGTTACGGAGTGGAAATATGGGGGTGGGGTTAGAGAGAAGAGTGATGGAAGGGTTGCGAAGAGCAAGGGGGAATTGAGATGGGAAACGGAGAGAACACGGAGCCTGGAATAAAAAGAGATAAGTGTAAGGAAGATTGAGAAAAAAAGAGAGGAGGGAAGAGAAGAAGGATTCGAGAAGATGGTGAAGGGCTAGAAGACCAGAGACACGGAAGAGAGAGGAAGAAAGATAGAGGAATCAAGATAGAGGTACAATAAGTGGTACAAAAAGATCAGGGTGAAAGGAATGCCTGAATACATGAAAAGGAGGTGGAGCTAAAGAAAATAGAGGAGGGCAGTTAAGATAAATCAGGGTAGGGATAAGAGACAAATCATTCCAATAAGAAACGATAAGCAATGCTCTTCTTAAAGGAATCTTACCGTGTATCTCATTGTATGCCACATCCCCGCTTCAGTAGCTCTAAGGAAGGTAAGATACGTAACATAGATGAAAATAGCATAGGCGTAAAAGTAGCACTGTGACATTTGAAAAGAATCTCTTGGTGTGACAATCACGGAATTTTGACTGTATCATACTTCTTCTTCAGTCGTCTAACGTATCGTCTACATAACATCTTGAACGTGTAATCCTACTCTAACTATGTTGCCAATTCCTCACCACAGGTCTAATGATCATCCGAAAATTGATACCTTTTGAATTTTCTTATTAAATATTTTTCTGGAATATCCGACAAGGTACAAGATTTACATGGTTAAAACTCACGATGTATATCATCCGATGTATAGCATCGGATCGTACTATACGGCGATTTCAGCGTTCCAAAATGGAGGCGAAAAAAGAAAAAATTTGATCAGTATCACCGCGATCAAGATGAAAAGACGGAGCAGGCGGCCAAAAAAAAATTGTGCTGTTTATGGATCCAATACAGTATCGAATGCAACAGCAAAGCGGTGGTTCCAACGATTCTGTTCTGGTAACATGGACATCGAAGATGAGGCACGTTCGGTTAGGTCAATTGTTGAAAATCTCAATAAAATCATGGAAATGTTCGAGTCGGATCGGCATATGAACATTGTCAGCATATTCCATTGTCCAGGAATTGCAGATTAGCCAGACAACTATTTGCATAAGGTTGGCCTTAAAAAGAAACACGATGTATGGCTGCCACACGAACTGACGCAAAAGAACCTTTTGGACCGATTTGATGCCTACGATTCTTTGCTGAATCGTAACAAAATCGACCCATTTTTTAAGCAAATGGTGACTGGCGATGAAAAATAGGTCACATACGAGAACAACAACCGAAAAAGATCGTGGCCCAATCGCGGCGAACCGGCCGAAACGATCGCTAAGCCCCGATTAACGGCCAAAAAGGTTTTGCTCCGTATTTGATGGAATTGGAAAGGAATCATCTACCATGAGCTGCTCCCATCGGGCCAAACACTCAATTCGGACTTCTACTGTGAATAACTGACCAAATTGAAGCAGGCGATCGACCAGAAGCGGCCAGAATTGGCCAATAGGAAGGGTATTGTGTTCCATCAAGACAACGCCAGGCGGCACACAACTTTCACGAGGCTATGAGAACTAGGATGAAAGGTTCTATCACACCTGTCGGGTAAACCAGATCTGACACTAAGCGATTATCACCTTTTCAAGCATTTGCAAAATTTTCTTGATAGTACAAAACTGGCTTCAAGAAAGGCTTATGAAAATGAGCTGATCAAGTTTTTTATCAATAGGAACGGGGACTTCTTCAATCGCGGAATTATAAAATTGCCTTGAAAATGGACAAAACTTATCGAACAAAACCGCGCATATTTGATCTAAATCGGACAATCCTAATTATTGTCACGATCTACCGTCGGGACCGATTTTTATATTAATTTATATCATGAAGATTCGCGGTTTTTCGGGGGCAACGTGCCTACGCGACGCTCGCCTGGAATGAGGCGAATTATTTAATATCTTTAAGCAAACTTCTCGAGGGACGAGGTAAATTCTTGCACGAAATCGCCGTAGGAATGCGGTTGTTCGAGGAAAGGTACCGGAGCGGATGCAGGATATTATTTGGGTTCTTCAACACTGCCGAGGTTCTTTTTAGTAACAAAGGTTTTTATTGCTTTCTCGAGTGTGGTAAAAAGAATGTCTAACCTTGGAATTCTGTCCGGCACGCATTTTTCGTCTATCACGTTTACTCATCAAACTGACTGAAACGCTTGGGGGCCGCCGATACGCAAGTGAATGTGCCTCAGGCTTTTCGAAAATGATTCGAGTCAGGACGTGTGAGGGACTTGTCGGGATTTCCTATGCGCAAACGATGCACTTCGGATCATCCGGCTAACCCTTGTTGCAGAAAAACAGTTACTTAGAAATTCGGATTCTCCAGGGCTTTCGATATGCAAGTGAATGCGCCTCAGATTGCCCGGGATTGTCTTAAAATTCCAAGTCCTTTCGATATTCAAAAGGTTGCGATTGGGACATTAAAAATTCCTATGCGCTTTGTATACGTTATAGCGCGACCGTCTCTAAAGTTGCACTCTTATGACACCTTAACTCTATTAAATGTAAACACTCCGAATATCGTTAAAAATTCTCGCGCACCACATGCATAAAAGTTTCATTTTTATTTTATAGTGTTTTGTATCTCGGATGGGGTAGATTACAACAAAGGAACCCTCCCCCCCCCCGCTCGCAGAGCTGCGTCCATATCGTTCTTCAGACGAAAACCGAAAATGTCATTTCCTTTATTCATTCTAATAAGTTTTAATCTTTTGCATTTCTGGATACAAAAATTAAAAATTACACAATAGAATATCCATATGTTTAACCTCTTATCATTTACGATAATTTGCATATAATGTTTCGCCCCAGTGTTTTGGTCTATAATAAATATGCTACTGTTTGTCTTATAAAAATTATTAAATTCAAATGCTACTATATAATTGCCAAGAGTACTGCCACTCTAATATTTGTTTTCCTCTTCTTTTTTTCTATAATATTATGTAATTAAACAAACGGTAAAGCACACCAACATCATTAAAATTCAAAAAAAGTTTTATTGGAAGAGAATTAGTTGTGTAATTTTCGGGATTAATCAGCAAAATATTAATGACGTTTATATTGTATACATGTACGTTAGATTTTTCCTATCTGAGGGTCCTAGAGTCCTAAGCGTTGACATTGAATAGACGCCTTTGAGGACTCTCGGAGCCTGTTGTCGTCTTCTGCTATAAAGATTCAATTTTATGGGTCTAGACTTTTGGGTGCCTGATTTGTCTAACCTTTGTTTATTGGAATTTCTAAAGATCCCTGTGTCTTTCCCTCTTACTGTCGTAAACCTAAAATTTGGGTCACTAGCATGCAGATGTTACATTCCGCTCTGGTTTGTTTCTGGAACTCCCTTTTCAATAAGAGCAGGGCCTGTGTACGTCACAGTACCAAAGGTGCTTAAAAATATTGCTCTTATAGTAATGTAGGCGCCTATAAGCGCTTAACTTATTTCGATCCACTGGCACGAGCTTAACGTTAATGTTCAATTTTTAATATGTACACTAACAAAATGCATAATACAAAGAAATAAATAACACTGTTTTAATATAGTGGAATTTAGTGTTTTTATTATTCAAATTTGTCGGTGTACGTCGTGAATTAATTCTTACCGTATGGCATGCCTGGTGCATCTCAAAGTCTGCCGGAGTGAAAGGATTCAAATAGGCTTTTCGCCACAAGATCTATAGTGTATATCAACATTACACAGAAAATTCTTTCTTAGAAATCAACGTGATATGAAAACAGTATTACGTACGCCGACCTAAGTCAATAAAACGATAGACTAAGAAGAAAGTAAAGACTATAAAACGATCGAACATTATGACCCAGCCATCTGTAGCAAACTGCTCCTTAAGCTCCTTAACACGTTAAAGCCACGCTTATTTGACGTGCTGTTCCGTTCACGCCACGGTTAGCCTACAAGCGGGCCACTGCGCGACCCTGGTCGATAGGCGAGCCAGAATATAAACAGAAGGGTCAGGTGACTTTTTGCAATCGCAACAAATACTGTTTTGGATTCGTATCCTGAGTTCGTTTAAAGTCCCTTCTCGCAGAACTTTAATGCGAAAAATGACAACTTTCTGTAATCGATGTACAAAGTAACTTCGCCTTTATTTACCTTGTTTTAATAAATTACATCAATGTTTTTAAGTATCACATTTTTTTCTTTAAAGCGTTGACCAAGTAAAAACCGATATGGTCTAAAATAAATGTTCAGTCTTGCAAGTATGCAATGATGGACACGCGCGTAGGAATAACGTGAACGAAAATTCTGCCTCCGGTCCCTAGGGACCGGCGTAGCGTTTAACGTGTTTCCAGCTTAAGAATAATTTCTTAGTCATATTCTCGTTATCATTATCCTGATCATTATCATTATCATTATTATATTAACGAGGCAAGCAACCCCCTGTTATACAGGGAGATTTCAACAGGTAGGGGAAAACACAATATACGTACAAAGACACAATTAAATATAGCTAATAAAAATAGAAATGAAAAACGCACGGTTACGAAATACGTGTTAAAATACACTTTAAAGCACTGAGCGCGACGTCAATCCCAGGAGATTGCTAGTGAACTTTCTGTTTAGGAGACGTCAGTCCCTAGAGACTGATAGTGGGCGTTTTGTTTCGACGCCGTGAATCCTTAGGATCGACATCAAATTTTGTCTTTGACCGACAACGGTATGTGAAACGGACATTGTCAACGGTTAAAAAATTAATGTTATAATTTTAATGGAATTAATTAAAATATTCTAAGCACATATAGGATTGTGATTCGCACATATTATAATATGTGACACGTTTTGCGAATTTTTTCATGTTAGTTATTTTATTTGTTTATTTATTTTATTTTCAATGAGTAAGTTATCAGTGTATTTTGTACATTTTTCAATCGACTGCATTATTGTGCGTCTGTTTGTGAAATACGAAAATACGTAACCGTAGCGAAGATGCCACGTGCCCTGAAACAACGAACCCTTGTCACCGCGGCATGTACGCGTATGTGTTACTTTAAGCTAGGCTACAAAGACGGCCGATAGTGCTTCGCGGGCTGTTGCTAACCCAAAGAGGCCCAGTACGTACATGACCGAGAATGGAGCGACATAATTAGTGTATAGGAATCCGTGAGGCGAGATGAATCGAGAGCGAGTTAGACTTTTATAGTGTTTTTGAATTTCTTAGTTTTAAGCGAGTTTAGGGTATTGCGGTATTATCGTATTTGTTAGTTTTATTAAATATGTTATACAAACAGAATGTCGCATAAATTACTAAACCATTCATCAAACCTCCTTGAATACAAATAGATCCCACATATTTATACTCAACGCTCGTCGAGTGTTGACAGTAGGCCGCCGTGCAGGCTTGATAACCCGCCGCTTGAACGGAAACTCCGGCAAAGTCAGCGTCGCGCTCAACATGTTAAAGACATTACGTATTGACCAAGAAGATTAATGTTTTGCTGAAATAAATTAATATTATGAGTTATGCGACAAATATAATCAAAATAGTGTAGTAAAATATGGAATTGTAATTTAAGATTGATCTGGGCGTCGTACTTCTTAACTTTCGTACCCGACTTCTCTGATTGTCTTCATGCGACGCCCCTGATCGACTGTCTTACCCGACTGCCTCTACAAAACTCTCCTCTCCGATTGTCTTTACAATGCTCTAGTTACGCATTTTCTATACACAGACACACACATACTTCCATGCATTCGAGAGCATAGGACACTCGAAATTCTTATGCCCTTTGTATATATTATGGCGGGACCGTCCTGTTCCGACGCGTTATCTTTACTTCGCAAATTCTCGCACACTACAATAGCTGCACAACACACGATACTACTCTGTGTACAGTAAAAGAAAGCTTGAGAGGGATTTAGAAGCAGTATTTAAGGAAATTAATTCAACAATTTTAGGACAAGATACTATTCCTTTCGTGATTTTTCACACAAAGATAATGCCTAGTATTGTCTTTCTGTCACCCAGAGTACACATAACTTCTTAAGCATTAAATTATAATTATACGATCCGCAACGCTTTACCTATTAATGAAACTAGTAGAGTACGCAGAAAGGTACTATTCTAACAAAATAAGTTTTATAAGAAAGCTAAAGAAATATTGTAAAGTACTGGAATCCTTGATTAACCAGTAAAATATGATATAGATATCAATCCTTTTTCACTTCTTAAATCATTAAACGTGTCTTTTGTGAAACTACATTTTTTAAATTGCCGCGAATTCTCATTTAAAAACTATCCAACGGAACTTAATGCGAGAACTACCGATGTTAAATATATATCTAGTTTTACCACACCCGTCAAATTGACGCATTTTTGATCATACCTTTTATTATAACTTTCGGCTTATTTTATGTACATAAAAAAATATAAATTAACAAAAACAACATTTAATAGAATGTTGTCATTAATTATTAATTAAAAAAAAAGCAAACAAAAACGACAAAGTGTTGACGCGAAAAGCGCTTATTTGAATACTTATCTCTCATTTGTACATTGAGGTTATTCTTGCGGGCGCTTATGTAGTTTCCGTGAAGGAATATCTGTGATCGATTGCCTTGCTTGATAAGTTTGATGAGTTTCCAACAAAATATTCTGCTGCTCACTTTCAGAAACTATAATACTTTCACTCCTCGATCAACATAATCAGAATGATTATATTAGTATCGAATACTACGGTAGTCATAAAGCTACTAAACTACCGCTTGACACACTTTTCACTAAGAACTTTGTCACATTAGAAATACAATTGATACTCATTCCGCCTTGATTGCATTTACTAATTTGATTTCATTCTACACGAATAAGGTATAATCAGAATAAAGAATATCCCGATATAATAGTTGCGCTAAAGTTGTTGAAATTATCTTATAAACATTGTTATAACAATAGTTCATTCAATATAGCTTTATATAAAAAATGTACTTGAAATTTTCTGAGAAAATCTCTGAAGGCAATATATAAATGAATGAAAATGATTATTGATGTCCATCATCGCATAAATGGTCTGTTACTTACTAATTACAATAAACTACTAATTACAATAAACTTTCAAATTGCTTAGGTCATCATTTTGACGGATCTTGGTATACATAGATATAGGTCACACTGATTATGGAAGTTAAAATAGCTGTGTGAAAATTGAGTAGTAATACACAGCTGTTTTATATATTTCATTAAAAGTCGTGATAAAATTCTAGAATGATGCATAAATTATATAAATATTTTTAAAGTGATAAATTTGAAAATCATCAAAATGACGGTCTTGGTAGTTCCAGTGTTTATGAAACTTTAATCATAACCACATAACATTATTATCTTCTATATGAACCTATTTGTTTTGAAAAAGCCCCAAAAAAAGCTATTTTTTCATTAAAATAATTTTAAAATTAAAACGTTGAAATACGAACTTTTCCTTTCAAAGGTGCATAAGTCTTCCACTTTTTAACCTTTTTTCGTTTTTTTAGAATCACGTAGAGACTATAAATATTAAAAATAAGAATCTTTTTTTAACGGTTTATTTCAGACGGGTACAACGGAGTGAAAATTTTCCACCAATTTGCAACTGGCGCGTGGACCTGTCAAAAAAAAATGTGATAATATCTCCCATTTTATTTTATTATGCAATAAAAAAAATATGTTTTACTAGTTTAAGATATGTATTACTGCATAACATACAACAGAGAAATTTAATATTTATCCATCTTTTGTCAATTTAGAGAAGATAAACTACTAGTAAATTATTTTGAAGTTTGATATTTAGTTGTACATACCTTAAACTAATAGAATATATTTTTTTTATTACATGATAAAATAAAATGGCCAACATATCACCACGTCTTTCTGGCAAGTCCGTGCTCGGATTGCAAATTGGCATGAGTTCTCCACTCCGTTGTTTTTGTCTAAATCAAACCGTTTAAAAAATTCTTATTACTAATATCCGTAGTTTCTATATAAACCTAAAAAAACGAAAAAAGGTTGAAAATTGTAAGAGTTATGCACCTTTGAACAGAGAAGTTTGTTTTTCAATGTTATTTTTTCACTTTCTTGCTATAGAAAAGTGCTTTTTTTGTGGTTTTTCAAAACAAATAGGTTCACATAGAAGATAATAATGTTATGCAGTTATGGTTAAAGTTTCATTAAAATCCATCGAACGTTTTTCAAGCGAGAGTTCATGCCAATTCCAGAAATGTGGTTTTGAGAAAAACTCGTTTCAATATTTACGAAGTAAAAAGTCTATGATATTTATATCATAGCGACTAATCATCGATTCCAGGACCATACAATAGGCCTGCAGCATCCTCGCATAACTTATTTTGTTCGATTTGTAGCTCTCTATGTAATTTACGAGTCTTGGTGGTTAAAGCACTGCGTCGTCTTTGTCGAATCAAGCGGTGCCTGTTGATCATATCAGCGTACTTCTTACACTGATTTCTAATAATTATTCGTAACTCCTGCATACTTTATAAAATGAAAGTATATCCTTAATTGACCAATTCAGCAAAAACATACGATGCTATTTCAACTGTTTTCAACCCAGAATTGAAGTGTTTCGGAGGTAAGTGCTGGACAGTAGAATTCAAACTTTCATTCGGCGTATGGCCGCCTAAGCATCTTTGGAGAAATTCATTCTTTGATAAATCTTCATAAATTCGAAGAATATGTTTCTGCACTGTTAAATTATGTGGTGAAGGGTGCTCAAACAAATTCAAATTTCCTGCAATAGCTCTACGTTCTTGTCACTTGCACCAGCTGTCTTAGCGCTCCGGGCAGTATTCATGCTGTGAATTTTCGTTCGCTCATTCTCTTCTCGACATGGCCGATGCACTCGGTTTTTACTTTTGGGAATTCGAAACCATTCTTTCGTCTTATCTTCAAGCATTATAAAACAGGTGATATAATAATAAAATGTAAGGAATTCTGCCGCAAGCGCGAGAAAACCTGCTGCGCGCTCTACGGCCCCAACGCCGCTCAACGGATACGTCACTCTCGGTGGCTGTAACTTCCTCAATTTTTCGAAATTGATTTTGAAACTTTAGCGTCATATTCTTGGATATTTGCATTAACATTTTATGTTAAAAAAAAAAAAGAATTTTTTGAACCATCTATATAAATTTCCCCCCTGAAGCTAAGTGAAATAACACTTTTCACGTGAGCACAGAAGAAAATATGGGACGAAAAAATAATACTTAGATCCTTTTATTCATTTTATCCTATTATTCACTATAGACAGACCCACATTATTTATAGTGATTAAAATCTAAATTATTTTTCTTCTGAATAAATCTTATAGTACGACATTTAGATACATTAAGCAATAGTATATATTGATAATACAATACTCGTGAATACGGTCAAAGTCGACTTGTATTAACTGACAAAAACGGAGGTTACGTATACATACTTTGATCATTTTTAAGGTCATCAGCATATAGCAAAAATTGAGTAAATCAGAATACATTAGATGAGAGCTTTGCGGGCCTGTAGAGGTAGCTTTAATACCTCTTATAGAGCTACGGTGGTGTAATGGATAAAGTTTCGGACTTCCACGCGGAACACCTGGATTTGAATTCCGCTCATCACCTCTGGTTTTTCCATGTGATATGTACACTGTAGCTCTGGTGCTTTGGAACCCATCTTAAACAGTAGGTCCTGGGCCAAACGACCTTAATAGTCGAGCCGGAAAATGAACTAAAAAGAAAAGGAAAAATACCTATTGTGTACGCATCCTTAATACGCCACTTCGATTTTACATGCCTTCCCGTTCAGGTCACGGTCAGCCGTCAAGCAGGCCATTGCGGGCCGCTTGCACATAGACAAACCAGAGTATAAACGCTGACTTTTTCCAATCACAATGAATACTATTTTGGATTTGTATCCGGAGTTTGCTTATAGTCTTAATGTTACAATACAAATTCAAGAAAGTTAGGTTCAAAAATAGCGAAATATTTAATGCGAAAAGTTACAACCTTCTGTAATTAATGTATAAGCAAACCTCACCGTTGTTTACCTTGTTTTGACAAATTACAACAATTTCCAACTTTATATTTTGCACTCTTAATAATAACAACAACATCTAAAAAACCGCGACACAAACTAAAAAAAAACCTCGAAAAGTTTCCTCAGTGTGAACATATTGTACAATTGTGTTATGAAGAAACTGCGACACTATCTGGTAGAAAAATTGCCAGAAAATTGACTAAACAAGTCGCCACATTTTGTGAAACCTGCGAAGGACAACCATTTTTATGTTTACCGTGTTTCAATAAAATTCATTAAACGTTTTTAAATAAAAACATAAGTACATTAATAATACCAATTCTATAATAAATAAAAATTAAGTAAATATTCAATAAATTTTAAGTAATGAAAGCAATGTAAATTTTTCAGTTTTGCATCATATTGGGCACTGTAATTCACCGGTGACTCACGTGGCCTGAACAGAAAGTTCACTGTGAATCACCGGTGATTGACGTGGCGTTTAACATGTTAAGGGAGGAAATGTATATAAACGATTCAGAAAATGCATTTTTTTTCGCAAAATGTTAATACAACTATCCAAAAATATGGCCCCAAAGTTTCAAAATCGAAACTTTCGAGAAATTAAGAAAGTTATAGCCGCATCAATCGAAATTACGGTGACGCGTCCGTTGAGCGGCGTTATAGCCATAGAACGTGCAACATGTACAAACTCACGTTTGCAGCGGAATTCCCTGTTTTATTATTATTTATTATTTATTTACACTTCCGCATATTTTTTGCCAAGAAGGGGACTTGATTTACATAAGATCCTTATCCGTTCATCTATCCATCCATAACCAGTGTATTTACCTCACATTTACAAGCCACGAATCCAAGCTGATAAACCAATGAAGGGACTTGGTGTTCATATAGTTCTTTTCCATTCATCCGTCTGTACCGTGCACTTAGGCTCCCGTGTTACCTATCTCTTTATATTTTCTCTTTTTTTCCTTCTCCCTCCAGAATTTACTTAATAACCCATCTTTCTCCTTGTCTAACTTCCCATTCCATATTCTTCTAATCCTCTCTTCCTCATCTCCCCCTAGCGTCTCAAACCATTCTCTTGTAACTTCACACGTACCCAGAAAATGCTCCCAATTATCTCTTCCTATCCTCCAAAATATACACCTCCTCTCCTCTTCTTCTAACCAATATTTGTTGTCTTTTTCCATATTCCCACACCTCAGCCTTATCAATGCTCTTACCCCCATCCCTTTCTCTATATTATCCAAAAACTTCCTATCCAAGTACTCTGGAGTTCCCTCTACCCTCATAAGACCTTTATACTTCCTATTATATTTTGCTTTCTGTATTTTATTTCCCTCTACTTGCCTCTGTATGTCCGCGTCCCTCCCAATTATTTCTCTCTCTAAATCCCTTTCCTCTCTTAACATATTATCTACTGCCGCTATTCCCCAACCATTTCTATTATAAAATCTTTCCCTTTCCTGTCCATATAAATTCCTCCACCCCTCACTTTTCTTCTCTCTCCAGCACATTTTTACCAATCTGTAATCTTCCATACCTTTTATCTTCTCTTCGTATCTCCTTGCTCTTAGTCCCCAGCCTACCCCTAGCTTTGTTAATCCTAACTCTTTCCTTATTATGCATGTCGGTGTACAGAAGTGTAATTTAAATACCCACCTTATATAATCCATCATGACCGTTTCTAACTCTTTTCTTTCCTCCCACCCCCATATTTCGACTCCGTATTCCATGACGTTTCTCACTAAATATCTGAATAACATCCCTCTCCTATTGAAGTCATCTCTACAACATGTTTCCCCTAAGCCCCATACCTTATTCGCTGCAATCCTTCTTTTTTTCCTTAGCTTTATTGACTGATCCTTATAGTTTCCTTTTCTGTTAAACGTAAATCCCAAGTATTTAAACACTTTTACCTCCTCTATAAACTCCTTTCCCCATTTCCATAGTTCCATTTTCTCTTTCCCTCCTTTATTAAAAACTAGTACCTTAGATTTCTCTGTGTTCATAGCTACCTTCCTTTCCTTCAGAAATTTCTTAAATGTATCCAGCCTATCCATTAATGCCTCTCTTTTTTTTTGCCACCATCACTAGGTGGTCTGCATACGCCAAAGTCCATGTCCTTCCTTTTCTTAATTTTATCCCACCTACTCCTCTCTTTTCCAGACATTGATCTATATCTGCAATGTATATACTAAACAGTAAAGGACTCAGCACACATCCCTGCTTTACTCCTTCTCTTGTTTGAAAGCATCCTGTCATCCCCTCTTTAGTCTTCACCACAGATGTTGTCCATTCATACATCTACCCTAACCTTTTCAGCAGTTTATCATCTATTCCTTTTTCCTCCATTATCGTGCATAGTACCTTCCTATCCACGTTATCAAACGCTGCTTTCAGGTCTACGAACACTGCAAAAATCTTCTTATCTTTCTTCAGCCTCTCTCTCTGTATCAAATGACTCATGACAAAGACGTTGTCAATCGTCCCTCTACCTTTCCTGAAGCCTTCTTGACTTTCTGGTAACAATTTTGCTCTTTCCACCTCTTTTTCCAATCTTCTCGTTATTATTTCTGCATATATTTTGTGAGCTGTGCATATCAACGAGATTCGTCTATAATTTTCAACTTTCTCCTGATCCCCTTTCTTATACAGTGGCACTATTATACTAGTCTTCCAGTCGTTAGGTAATTTACCTCCCTTCAACACTCTTGTTATTATTTCCGTTAAACCCTCTCTCACCGCCTTTCCTCCATACCTCCATGCCTCCATCGGAATCCCATCTATTCCTGCCGCCTTTTTTTTCTTCATCTTTCTCACCACCTGGACTATTTTCTCCATATCCGGTCTCTCTCCTTATCCTCTTGTTTCGATCTGCCTTCGTTATATTGCTCTTTAAAATTTGTTACGATATCCTGGCCATTTTCGTTTACAATAACATAGTCTACCACCGAGCAACCTTTACTACCTACATACATATACTCTCCCTTTCTATCTCCCTCTGCCCTGCCATTTAGAATATATCCCCCTAACTCCCCCACCAGATTTACCAGCTTTCTTCCTCTACTATTTACCGTCTTATCCTTGCTTTATCTTTTTAGTTCCCATTCGTCTTCTTCCATTCTTCCTTCCCCACCTATTTTTGCATTAAAATCCCCTCCCATCACAATATACTCTTCCTTATTTTCCTCTACTATCCTCTTCAGTATTTCCTCTCCTATATTCCATTCTTCATTGTTGTACACAATAATTATAACTAGCTCCTTGGCCTCTGGTTCCCTTTTGATTTTCATAATTACCACTCCTCCTCCTTCTTGAATTATCCTATTTCTTACTGTCTCCCACCCTTTCTTCATTCTTATTAAAAAACCTCCTCTGGCCCTTCCTTTTTTCTTACTTCTTCCTGCCCATTTGACATCCCATCTATGTATTTCTGGCAGGCTGCCCTTTAATCTATCCCAACCTTTTTCTTCCAACTATGCCTCGCATAGACACGTGTAATCTTTTTCTGTCACGAATTTCCAAAAACCTACATCTTGTCCCCCTACCCCCATTACGTTCCAAAACTTTAATTCCCTCTTACCTATACCCCCTCCCCATTCTTACACCCTTTCCCAATCCCTTCCCCTTCTTGGCTCATGCAAAATTTTCCGTCTCTTTCCTCTCTCCCCGCCCTCTCTCCCCACTATTTCCCTCCCATTCTTTCGCCTCACCCCCCTCCATCCTTGTGCCTTTCCATTCCAGTTCTGCTTCTATATCCTCGAATTTCCTCCATCCTCCTTCCATTTTTACTCCCCCGCACCCTCTCTTTATGTCCTTACCTTTTTCCCTCTCTGCTTTAACCCATCTGTTTATCTTTTCCTGTATCTTCTTCTCTTCCCATGACAGATCATTATTTATAAATATATTTCCTCCCTTCAACTTGCTCTTATTTCTCATCACCTCTCTTTGGCCTCGTCACTTGCCATCCCCACCACAATCACCTTTCCATTTCTTCTTCCACCTTTCGCCTTCGCCACTATGCCTAACCTATCCTTAAAAAATTCCTCCACCTTCACCTTTGTTAACTCTCCCTCAACGTCCCACCCTTTTATAATTATATTGTCCCTCCTTTCTTCCCTCTCTTTTTCCTTCACTAACTTTCTGATCTTTCTACATTCGTCCTTAGTTTATGTACTTGAAACCCTGCTACCAGCTTTCTGATCTTTCTACATTCGTCCTCACTTAGTGTACTTGAAACCCCGCTACCAGCTTTCTTTTGACCCGATAATATACCCACTTCTAACCGAGCAACCATCCGTGTTGTAACTTCCCTCCCTTTTTCTTCTGCTCTCTTCTTCCTCTCCATTTCCCTCATTTCTATCATGAATTTCTCGATACTTAACACCCTTAACCACTTAACACACTCTACGCTCCTAATCTTCTTTTCTAATTCCCCTTTCCATCTTTTTATTTCCTTCCTAAAATCCTCCCTTTCTTCCCTTACTTCCTCCTCCTCCACAGCCTTCTTTTCTTCAAAACTTACCCTCTTTTCCTGTTTTTTCCGCTTACTGTCTACCTCTTTTGTTTCTCGTCTACACCTCCTCCTTTCACTCCTTTTGGCAATCTATCTTTCCTTTCCTTGTTCATCCTCTCTATTTACCTTCCCGCCAGAAAGGTTACTATAACCTCAAAACCTACCATCTCCTAACCTCTCCGTCCTCCTTCGCTATTTCTTTTCCTTATCTGCTTATCCCTCTGTTTGCACTCCCTTCACTTTCCCTGCTTCTTACCTTCCTAACCCTCGCTTCGCTCCCTTTTTCTCCATATTTATCGCTTTTTTACAATAATTTCAATAATTTCAATGTATTTATAGCTACTCATTACCCATTCATACATCCGCTTTCAATCACGCCACCTAACCAAGTCCCATATCACTTGTTTTATAATGCTTGATTATAGTGGTAAAGAGTGAGTGTATCGGCCACGTCGAGAAAAGAATAAGCACTCGACTCTGAAACATATAAAAAAAAAGCACATAAGTTCGGCAGAAAGAGTGGATTGACGGTTACTTTCATACAAAAACTGACCATTTACTACGCTTTAGCTACTCCAAATAAAGGGGAGAATGTTGAAGATATGCAGAAAAACATTAAGGACACTTATTACCTTTTTACCCTTCTTACCTGACGACCATTTATGCTTTGTGAACAAATATCCACAGCATGAATGCTACCTAGAGGGCTAAGACAGCTAATGCCAGTGTCAGAAAAGAAAGCTATTGCAGGAAATTTTAATACGTTTCAGCACTGTCCTCCACTTAATCTAACAGTACAGAAATATATTCTTTCAATTTATGAAGATTTATCCAAGAATGAATTACTCCGGAGATGCTTAGGCGGCCATATGCCCAATGAAAGTTTGAATTCTACTGTCTAGCACTTAGCTCCTAAACACTTCAATTTTGGGTTGAAAACAGTTGAAATAGCATCGTATGTTTTTGCTGAACTGTTCAATGAAGGGTATACTTCCATTTTATAAAGTATACAGGAGTTATGAATAACTATTGGAAATCAGTGTAAGAAGTACGCTGATATGATCAACGGGCACCACTTGATTCGGCAAAGACAATGTAGTGTTTTAGCTACCAAGGAGACTCGTAAATTACACAGAAAGCTACAAATTGAACAAAATGAATTGTACGAGGTAGTTGCAGGCCTATTGTATAGTCCTGGAATTGATGATTAGTCGGTATGATATAAATATCCTAGACTTTTTACTTCTCAAATCTTTAAATGCATTTTCCCCAAAACTACATTTCTGGAACTGGCGTGAACTCTCACTACAAAACTATTTAACAGATTTTTATGAAACTTTAAGCACAACCGCATAAAGTTATTACCTTCTATATGAACCTATTTTTTTAAATCACCAAAAAAAACTACTTTTTCATAACAGATATTTTTTTAGTGAATGGAACGAATTTAGCTGTTTAGCAACAATCATTTTCTTCAAGAAACAAGCATCACCCAAAATAAGCTCATCAGAAGTTTTATCATTCTATAAAAACGAATAGCTGTTCAGGTAAAAATTAATTGGTACGCGGAAAAATCCTGAACTGAAGGTAACCGATCATCGTATCGTGCTGCTTACATTCCAAGTCTCGTTTGGAATAGCGAAAGGATAGCGGTAGGCTAACGGTCGTTCACAAATCTACGTTCACGTGGGCTTGGCAATCAACGTGTTAATTCATAACGTTAATTATGTTTAGCATCATTAAAAACGTTGCTTACGCGCCACCAAAAATATGTTAACGCTTTCCATGCCAAGCCGTTTTTGCCCGACATGATCTCGAAGCCATTTGTTGTTTTGACTAAAAATTGATATATCACACAATATGTCATTACATCATAAATCCATAAGTAATTATTATTTTTAGAGTAGTTATCACACCATGTATCATTTATGGTACACGTAACGCTGCGATCAGTTCGATGGTGAAACTCATCCTGTTGGAAAATTTTCCATTAGCAAGAAGAATACGTATTCGAATTCGTTAAGTAATAAACAAAGAAAATAGAATATTTAAGCCATTTTTATGCATTGGTTGCTTTAAAGAAGTCAACCATTACATGTAATTAATAAGTATTGTGTATATAACAATTAAACAAATTGATGTGCTTTGTTCTCTACTGCATTTGGTATAATTTCATTCTTTTAGTGGAAATATATTTTACACAAATAAATTTGTCATAAAACGTATGTTTTCAGCACATTTAATAAATACGTCTACGTGTACCATGCACGGTACACGCAACCTGTAATTCAAGCTTAACATGTACCACATATGGCACACGTGACGCGGCACATGTTAAACAATATACGTTATCGATATAATTTTGAATTTATGTACTGTGATCAAGTTAAGAATTTTTAATTGTTGCCACATGATGCATTACGTTTATATTAAAAAGAAAATTGGTCAGATACGTGTAACCTAAGACCTTTCACTATTCCGTTGATTGTAATATACACTTATTGTTTATTAACGCATAGTCTATATGAATCTATTGCAATAATTACATTATTCAAAGTCAATAATTACATTGACATAATGTATATACGTTTTGTACTTTAAGAAAGGATTCAATAAACTGATCAAGTTTTCCTTGTCCAAAAAAAGACCGACATCAATCAAAGATTCCTCAAAAATAGTTTATGACCCTTGAGAACTGAATATATATTTAGAAAATGGAACTCGGCGTTATAAGCCTTCGTCGGGCGATAAGGATAACTCAAAAATACACCTGTTATCCATCCGTTGTGTACATGACAAATCTAAGCCGCGTGGGGATACCACCAATTTTTATTATTATAAAAAATAGGACAAGGGCAGTTTTCTCGCTGTAAATATGGAGGATTTGGGGTGCAGATAAACATTGATTTTATAATTTTTGCAATGCGACCACTTTGTCACTCAATTCTTCTATTTCCAGTCCTCTCTCTATTATTTGTAATTATACGTGATCATGCGAATGCTCAATTTATAATATATGAGATATCTTTTTACCTCATTCGATATTTTCACCTGTGGTGAAAGGTGTTAATCTAACAGCGTGGCGCACCCTACCACTGCTCTTGGACGATATCCGCTGTACAAACATCTTTTACTAGTTAATACATTCTAATTCAAGGTCATTTCGAAATCCGAGGCACGCTTGACTGTGTATCACAGATATCGATAAGACCAAGATTCATTTTCAGAAGTAAAAAAACCAAAACCTAAAATTCAAGGTAACGGGAAACATCAAGTAAGAACATTCATATAGAATTATATGAGATTTCTGCCAACGTGTGGAATTTGCATAGCGATTTTCTATAATTGTCATCAATTATACAAATTAATTTTTTATTTTCAGAACTATGAATGGAAAATACTTCCCAGCCCTGATGGTTTGCGTTAAACGAGGAATTTTCTCTGTATAGTATAATCTTACGTTATATATAAAAGCCTTGTATTTGAAAAGGTCCCGTATCAGAAGGACGAAACGTCTTTTTAATAAAGGACTTCCGTTTTATTTTACTTCCGTTTTCGCTTGCTCGATCAAAGACAATCACTCCTGATAGTTATCAAAATCACTCAAGCATACTACATCAGTATCATAAAAGTTCAGTAATGGACAGGATTTGAATACGAATATATATTTCAAGTCTATTCCTTAGTTGATGTTTTGATATTCATTTATCATTTTTCTTGATCCTGCTATAGCAAAATCGCATACCATGCACACTGTGATGTACATATCACATGAGAAATTTGTCCTTGGCAATAAATGAGATTTAAACATGAATTTGTTAAGAATTTTACGAACTTAGCTTTTTTACATTTTCTATTATTTTCAGTAGGATTTTTTATGTGGAAATAGATTAGAAAGCATTACAGCTACCATTTTACATCCAAACAACAGAGAATAACTGTTTGTAATCCCATATCGAGCATAGCTGGATATCATTATTCTTAACATCGGTGTTTCATAATGATCGTGTATGGGAATCAAGTAAACAATAATACATTTTTCAGAAATCTTTTTCATCGTCCGCCATATATTTTGAAGTATAGCTCGAATACAAAAAAGATTTAAGCACAAAGAGTTAAGTGTATGGCAACTAATTGCAGAGGTGCAGAAAAGACGCGGCTCATACCCCACTCGTAGAATGAAATATGGTGAAATCTAATCCTTGACGAACAAACGAAAGTCCAATCGTGTTTCAATTTCTCCGTGGCACGTTTTCTCTCCCAACCATTTACGTGCCTCGTTTCGACCCATAAGTATGTATACAAGTACGAAACCCGGTACAGCACGCGGTACGTGTAACACATACGATTCGACGCGCTACGATATCTCCGTATTGAGGATGGTACGTTGTAAAATCTGTCAACAGGTATATAGCCGAAAGGGGCAAAAGAAATCAAATCCAGATAAGAAGAAATTAAAAAATGAAGGAAATAAAATTGCATGACAGACATTTTCTATTATTACTGTGAACGTCATATTTATAAACAAAAAGAAAGTGTACTAAGACTCCATAAGGGTCAGGAGCAAACTCCGAGTTGTCTTTGGGGGCCTCGTGTGAAAAAATGAAGAAGGTCCAGAGAACATCTTAGCTCGTGAATGGTGCCATAACAAGGCTAATAAGCGCCCGCGCTAATCCCCCTCCTTTCCGACATCGGAATGTATCTCATTCCCTTGTGTCGCGTCTTACTCACTTTCGATGCGCCTTCTTTCTCATGCTCAATGTACTTCACTCGCTCTTATGGTGTCTTTCTCGCTCTCAATATGTCTTATACGCACTCGATATGTCTCGCTTTCGCTTGCGACGTTGCTTTCCGACGTTGCCGATGAAGCAGAAGCCTAAGCAATCCCCACCGAGCTTCCTTGCCTCGATACAATTTGCCACGCGGATTCGGAGTGGAAAACGCTAAGCAGGTATTACTGTATATATGAATGTATAATCTGTATATATGATATAATATTACATATAAATAAAATTTATTATAATATCATTACAATAAATACATATTAAATATTATGTATAAAGATAAAAACATATAAGAGATAAAAAAGATAAATATCTATAAAAGCAACATATATCGAATGATTTTCAGTGAAAAGATTTTTTCTTACTATAATGTTAGAAAAGTAGAATACACATAAAAAGATATCAATAAAGGAACAGCATTATAAAAAACTGCAAAGACATCGATAATTTCTATTTTGAGATTAATGTTGGTCAGTTTCGTGTTACACAAAATTGATTGTACTAATGAAAAAAATTGTGGCGGCAAATGGTTAAAATCAGCATCGACTTAATGACAGAAAAACAAAATATGTTTACATTAATGTGTATTTTTATTATATTCTGTAAATTATAGTGTTCATCTGACACTGACCTAGTGTAGCGTCTAGAAACCCATTACTTGCCAGTGACAGCCTGTTGGTATCGCGCGTAAAGCTGTAAGTAAATGCCAGTAATAAAACTTACCGGCAATAGTCTTGATTACCCGGGCGGACAACAGACGCAAAATAATTTTTCTGTATTTATTATTCTAAACGGGCAAAAGGGAACTCGATGGTAGAAACTGAACTCTGGTTCAAAAATTTTTAATCTGCTATGCTCCCACAGCACTGCAGAAGCTCGTGTCGTTCTTAGTCTATATCGCTTCATATGACTTTTAAAGTACATATGTCTTTCTGAAAATTGTCTAGCCATCTGCGGCAAATTCTTCTGCTATAGATAATATGGTCGCAGCACCTTTGTCGGTTTCGTACCGGTTCTTGCATGACTGTCGCTTCCAGCAACAACCTCCAATAGCATGTCACAAGAAATAACAATGTATCGAAAGGCACGTGATGCGAAAGGGGACGAGTCAAAAAAATACAACAAAAAAATGTAGATAGATGGAATCAAATCTAATAAATGAAAATCTATCTCATTTTAAAGTTGTATAACACCAAAAATAATAAAAATACAAATATACTTTCTGTAAATTTAATACACAAATACGAGACGAGAAATATTATGTGGGTTAACAAAAAAAAAGTGAATTATAGAAAATAGAAGTAAGAGGGATCAAACCATCGATGTCTCTTTCACGTTACCTTCTATCCGAAAAAGCTGGTAAGCATTATTAGGCTGCCTCGACGTAACGGTAGCAGGAGAAAAAAAATCAGCGCAAAATCGCGCAGCCATGATGCTATTCAAACGGTTCAGATTTATTGTATTTCTTATATGAAGACGGTTGAAGGAGAGATGCAATATTTTCCGATGATTTTTTATTTTAAATATTTTCTGTCGAATTACGCATAATTTTAAGTTGCCCGATATTACAATTTGGTCCCTACAACTTTACAAGATATAAATTTGTATGTTTTTGCAAAAGAACATTTTTTGGAAAGGTTCCGTAATATTATAGTGGCCTGTTTCTATGAACAATGCAACTAAATATATCAATATGTGTTACATCCACCATTATTATAAGTTGCTGCTCAGTTTTTAAATCGCGCGCCTAGCCTAATGTATACGTTAAAAACTCCTGACCTCCCTGCTCATGACATATTTAAGATAATTCGTGAACATGGTCTTAGACTACGCGCATGGTCGTAATAGGCGCAACCAAATTTGAATTTCTATAATACTGAAAGGATTTCTATAATACTGAGGGGAGCGCCGGGAGTGTGCCGGATTGTTACCGGCTAAAACCTCCACGGCGGCCATCATATGTGTATAGATGGGAGGATCGTGAGAACCCCCGAAGTCCGCCAGAATACTTAATTCGACGGCGTTGCGCGGCCGTCACGCAACGCCATCCCGCCCGGAGAATTGCGTGCAATGGCAACCCGAGCCCCCACTCGAGCCTCCTGCAACCCCCAGTGATGCCGCTGGTGCAATGGGACGCTCATCGTACGGATGAGTTTTTCCCTCAGTGGCATCACTACAAAGGAAAATGCTTAATCAGGCGGGGCGACAGAGGGCGTCTGCGCCCCCTGCCCCCCCCCCTCCCGACCAGCCAGTACACGCGCGGGTCCCGCGCGCTCGTGGATATGCCCCGCGGCCTCTTTCCAAATTACTTGCTCGGAGAAGGAGGTCACGGCCCTCCAGGACCTCTCGTTGGCCAGCATCGCGCGGACGATGACTGACAGCAAGAGGTCCTCCCCTACTTCTTTTCGCAGGACAGGACGCTTGCACTCCTATGCTGAACAAAACTCCAGCGTGTGCTGCGCCGTGTCCCGCACATCGGGGCAGGGATGGCACTGCGTCGTCCTCTCTTTCCCTGTCCGACACAGGTACTCACCGAAGCAGCCATGCCCGGTGAGCACCTGCGTCAGCCTGTAGGTAGGCCGTCCCCAAGTCCTGCCCAGTCACTTTTCGAAACCGGGCAGGACAGCCGCGACAGCGCGCTGTCCCGCGTTGGCGGGTGCAGAGAGGCGTCTTTACTTCGAAACAGCGCGCTTCTGGACTTGACGCCTGACGGTTCCCTCATCGATCGCCGGTTCCAGCGGAGCATGGCTGAGCTGACGGAAGGACGAGGAGTGAGAAAATCTCACCCTCATCTTCTCCGCCAGGAGTTTCATGAGTATCTGCCCCGCCAGAACTATCGCCGCCGCGTAGGATGTCGTGCGGTACGCCCGCGCGATCCTGATGGCCATCCGCCTCTCGGCGTAGCCGGTCCCGGCTGTCGTGCAACCACATCGAGGACCCGTAGAGGACCACGGATCGCACGACATCCGCTACAGGCGGCGAACCCTCTCCTCAGGCCCTCCGAGGTTCGGAAGGAGGCGGCATAGCCAGCCGGCCATCCGTTCTGCTCGGGGAGCCAGGCTATCAAAGTGGGCCGCAAAGCGCCGTCTAAGGTGAGCCCCAGGTACTTCATCCCGGAGCCCACCTCGACGGAGGTCTGACCTACCTGGAGCTGAGATCTGGGTGGCTCCCCACGGCGGCGGGAATTATAAAACCACAACGCCTCCGTCTTGTAGGGAGCGACGTGAATTCCCAGCTCCTCTATCCTTCGAACGACGCAGGCCACCCCGCATTCGGTAAGGCGAAGCGTCCGTCTATAGTCCTCCCCGATGACCAGCACTAACGTTTGTCAGGAACTATCCGCGACTGTCGAATTTAAATCGTGGTTTCGCGTCTTCCCGATGTTATTACCGAGATTTTAAGATAAAGAAATTTAGGGTTTCGGGTCAAGCGCGTCTAGGCGACACTCCCCTGGGATGAGACGAATTATTTAATATCTTCGGGCGAATTTCTCGAGGGATGAGGTGAATTCTTGCACGAAATCACCGTAGGGATGTGGTTGTTCGAGGAAAGGTACCAGAGTGGATGCAGGAGATTGATTGGGTTCTTCAACACCGCTGAGGTTCTTTTTAGTAGCAAGGTTTTTATTGATTTTTCAAGGTTTGAATAAAAGTACCTAATCCTGGAATTCTGTCCGCCACGGATTCTTCGTCTGTCGTGTCTACTCATCAAACCGACTGACCGTTTGGGGGCCGCCGATGCGCAAGTGAATGCGTCTCAGGCTTTCCGGAAAACGGTTCGAGTCAGGACGTGCAAGGGACTTGTCGGGTTTTCCTGGGCACAAACTGAATTCACTTCGGATCTTCCGGCTAACCCTTGTCGCAGGAAAATAGTTACTCGGAAAACCAGATTCTCCGGGGGTTTCGATGCGCAAGTGAATGCGCCTCAGATTGCTCAGGATTGTCTTAGAATTTCGAGTCCTTTCGATATCCAAGAGGTTTCGATGCGCAAGTGAATGCACCTCAGAAAACTCGAGGGTGTCTTAGGATTTTGTGTCCCTAAAAAGTCGTTGGAGAAAATTCCAAGTTAATATGAATTTGACACAAATGTATATAAAAATCTTACTGAGAAAAAAACCACGTAAACAGCGCGAAAAAGCAGCTGGGATGGCCTTCTCCTCTTACTGCGGTAAACCTAACGTCGGAGTCAGCAGTGCACCTATGTAACATTCCACTCTGGTTTAATTCTCGATTTCCCTTCCCATAGGCGTAGGGTCAGTGTACGTAACATGTGTCATCGACGTAACACGTCACGCTGACACCGGGGGTAAGGTCGGCCCGCAAAACCGCATCGTATCCGATGTCCCACAGGATCAGCTCCAGAATGGACCCCTGTGGGATACCGTACCGAGTCCGGGTATTCTACCCACCTGTGCGATAAATAGTCGCCAATCACATCCTGGAGGTAGACTGGCACCTGATGGTATCGGAGCCTCTCCAGGCTGGCCTCCCAGGGGAGGGTGTTGAATATGTTGACGATAGCTAGCGATATCGCCAACGCCATCCCGCCCCGATAGACGGCCGAATCAGAGTGGGCCCTCACACACAAGATGGCGTCGACGGTCGAGCGACCCACTCTGGCGCCGAACTGGCTTTGGGCCAGATCGGGGCTAGCGCCGGACAGATGCCCGACGAGGCCGGAAGCTATGATGCGCTCAAACAGCTTTCCCACGTCGTCGAGCAGACAAATCGGCCGGTATGCCGAGGGAGACTCTGCGGGCCGGCCCTCCTTTCTAATAAGGACTAGATGACTCCGCTTCCACAGGGGGGGGATTGGCCATATTGGAGCCAGCCATTAACCCCTTGCACTATTTTCACGAGTCTGACTCGTGATGAAAATTTTGGCCAAACACGGATATCATGAGTCGGACTCGTTGTTCAGTTCCAGACCAAAAACGAATATCACGAGTCTGACTCGTGCTCGACTTTTCAGGCCAAACATGAATATCACAAGTCTGACTCGTGCTCGATATTTCGGGCCAAATATAAACGTCTCGAATGGGATTGTGTAATTAATTATATTATTATTACTTATTCAAAATTTGTTTTAATCTTATGTGATAATTATTTTTAGTATTTTTTAAAAGT
>JBCFXI010001738.1:11397-41676 GCA_038496175.1 Ampulex compressa
TATGCGAATAATCGATTGTCTGCCATTTTAATTTACACGCGTATCATAATGTAGGCTTATCTAACGTAGAATTATCAGACGTATTGCCGCCGAAAAAACATTAGTTATACATAGTGTTCTACTTGTAGAGAAAAATTCTTGAACTCACATCTTGTTAAGCTTTTTATTAAGGAAAATAATATTGAAATTTGAATTTAAATACAATTTAAATCATGCATTACAAACGTTATTTCAAACAATGCTTTTTTTGAATCATTAAAAAAAAGAAATAGATACAAAGCAATTCCACTACAAAAGAGAACACTCGTTCATATTAGTGACTAGTCAATAGTTACGGGACTAATACAAAATATTTACAATGATAAGATCATCGCACTATTCTGATAAGAAAATGGGAAAAATGAATCAGAATTATAGAGATGAGCTATATGGCAAAATACAAATTTAACGGAGACAAATATATTTATAACTTTAAAAATCTTAATTTTTTTACCCGTGTTTATTAGATGTGAATGAGTCATGTTTACTTCTACCTCAACAGTTATAAATTGATGTGATCAACCTGTACATACGCTACTTCATACATAGATGATTGAAAATATTAACACTATTAACAAGTTTTGCATTTTGTTCTCATCAAGAATGTGAAAAGCTCGAATAAATATTGGCCCACCAATACTTCGCTTTCGAGAGCACACTTTTTGAGCACCCAAAAATTCTATACAAACAATTATCACGTCCGGAACTACAAGTACGGTTGACACTTTCTTTTTGTTAGACTTAAATATTATATTAAAGTAAGTCATTGCAATAAAAGAAGTAGTTTATATCTGAACACCTCTATCTAATTGATTAATGGTTAAGGTAGTTATCAGAATGGCTTATTTTACGCCGAATATTCATACCTGCAATTATATGACATTTTTTCATTTTTAAGGTGAGTAGACAATTAGTTAAGTACCTACTTTTCAAGCTTCCTATGCGTATAGGGGAGTCTACCTCTGTCAAAGGAAAATGGAAAATGGTACTTTGTTTAAATAATAAAATGTTGTCTAAAAAATTGTTCTCAAAGTCATTTTTTTCGAGATTCCAAAATCAATGAGATTTTTTGTGATGGGACTAAGAATGTTATAAGTAAAACTCAAATTTAAAAACACATGTAACATACGAATTTATGTTGTTAATGTAAAATATACAAAACACATTACATAAAAAATATATATTTGCATAAATCTCCGATCTACTTATTATAATTATACATATTTTCTTATAAGCTTTTTTTTTATATAGACAATGAACTGTTTTATATAAATTAAAAAAATTGTTATTTTTGTTGGATATTATAATATCCACCAGAAATATTAGTTTATCATTATTTTGATCATTTCTTCAATTACTTATTACAATTCGTGCTGTTTTTATTTTAATACAAAAGGTTAAATGCATTATGATCTGCGTTTTTATGACTTGTGTTATTAATTTATGTTTTTGCGAAAATTTGTACCTTCATACAATTTATTATAACTTCTATTATCCCTATCCAGCAGTTTTTATATGCGCCATTTTTTGTTCCGCCTTTTTAGTCTTTCTTCCTTTCGATAAATATTCTGACATTGCTAAATATGGTGGTAATATTTCTTCATAAGTAAGTTTAAATGTCAAAGTGAGAGATTCTGAAGTAGCATCATGATCATATTGATCCCTTGATAACTTTTCCCAAATATATCTAGAGACAATTGCACACATTAATTTTTCTTCCTCGGGCATTCCAATATTATGAGGAGTTAGTTCATCGATCTTTTTTTCCATTTGCGACGGATTTTCAGACATAATATTCCAAAGTTCAAGAATATTATCTGGGACACTGATGCTCTTGAAACCATCGCTAACTTTGAGATTGCCAACGACCTTAACAAGCCACTCATCATATATGCTGCTGTGCTCTTTTATATATTCAATCATTTTCATGGCGCTGATACCTAGATTCCGTGTCGATACTCTTCTCCTAGAATCTGTCTCCCACTGGGCATCGCATAAAACGATAATTAAAGGTAGCAGAACATAGAGAAAGGCACGTCCACTCGTCATTTTCAGATCCTTGAAAGTGAAATTGTTTGATGTTAATGATCACGTTACAATGTATCACTAAAAAGTTGTTATTATATTACAGTGTGTTTCAAAATAATTATTTTTATTCTGAATTTAAGATATTTTTGAAACACGATGAAAAAATTGTAAATAATTTTTTAGTAAGAACATAATGTTTCAAAATGCTTTCATATCGATATATAACGTTATGGAAAAAATGAAGTTTTGGAAGATTCTCAACGTGAAACATGTCTTTCTTATTTAATATAAATAGATTCACAAAAAATGATTTAAATATTTTTTAAAAACTTTTTAAAAATTGTTGAAGATTACGGTTGCCATTGTAAATGCACATAATGTTGTATAAATAAGTTATGAATTGTTTAAAATATTTGGAGGGAGAGGAAAATGTTTATAAATGCTTGTTTTTTACAACACAGTTTTTCAATATGTGCTTTCTTTCAAATTTATAATGCAGAGACTTTTGTGAAAATACCCTATATAGTCGAGACTAAATGTGAAGTGGTATGCAAGGTGTTCTAACTCCTTTGTACAACTTAAATATTCTGTGATCTTTGTATAATAAAAAAAATTAGTAGAGAAGAACATTATTTTGCTCGTCCCGACAAATACTATCGTAGACAAAATATTTGTTTCAGTCATTTTTTATCGATATTTTATGTTCATTAAGGTTTTTTGTTTTTCTTTACTAAAACTACATATTTTGCCGCCAAGACACGATAATCTATCAAAATGAATCCGACCATCCACAAAGCTATGACCTTCATTTGACCTGTAATAGAACATATTTATGAACATTGACAAATTGATGCAAGTAGTGGAATGACTATAACGAAGAGATTAATAAAGGAAGATTTATTAATAAGTGTTAAGGATAATGACCAACTTCAGAATGAAGAATCTAGTAAGTTTCACAAAATATGCACTAATCTCAAGTTTTCCTTATATTGCCAAATACGTACTATCACTTGCATTTGGAATAATATCAGTCAAAATTTTTTTGTAGTACCAGTATTATAACATTGTTACTTTTCTGTACCGACAACAAAATAGGCGTTTACAGAAAGATTGAATCAGAGTTTAGTTGGCAGAGCAATCGCCTAGAACATAAAGGCCCTGGGTTTAAATCTCGAACCAGTTACTCATCGGCTCATATTTTTTACACGGAGCCTATATTATTAACGTTTTTAATTAAGGTAAATTGTAAACATTGATATATAATATTCTCCTGTTGTTTGCTACGATCGGTTTACATCTTTATTTTTATTCATGTCATGCTATTATAGACCTGCGGATTCATCTTGGCCTTAGCTATTGTGCTGTAATGATGAAAGTATGTATTTCTATTTGAACAAAAAACTTAAATGATCATAATATCTTGAAAAAGTTACTTGCTTTTTAAAAAGATGTTTTGCATTTTATATTTGTCCGTTTGGGTAGAATTATGTTTCTCTTGAATGTTTTTTACTTTCATAAAAAAATCAGTACAATATTTAAGAAACATAATTTAGGTCAAGGCATCCGTATAAACAATAAATAATTTAACGGTCGTAAAGTGGCATTTTAATTTAATGTACAAATCAGGAGAGAAAGGATAGTTGACTTAGAGAGAAATAAAAAAGAAGAGTTAGTCTTAATGTACCATGAGTTAAAGAAGGTTAACTGCGTTGTCTGGATAACGCTTAGTTTGAAGTATTTGGTGAAATAATAATGATATGATTTGTTTCTCACATACGCACATACACGCACGCATAGCATAGAGCTGTTTACTTCTATATTTCACTACTATACTCTATTCTTTTCAATCAATGCATACTTAATTATTGTAAAATTATCACCAACTGTCATCGAAAAGTCATTTTTGAACGTTAAGATATGGTTGATATATAATATTTAAATCAAAATATATTAATATATAATGATTAAAATGCCACAAAGTAAGTCAAATTTCTCATCGGTTATTATGAAAATATTATTATCGGTCCTCATTAAAAAAGTCATAATTGAATAAAAAGGCAGCAGATTAGTTTGCGTGCCACTAAACACAGAGCTATTGATGGAGTGATAGCACAAACACGCACCTACGAATTTTTTTTCTCTCTCGGACGAAAAAGACTTGAAACCTCTGTTATTGCATGAAAATGTTTCACTGTTGGCCAGAAGACGGAATTACTCCTTTCCCCTAGTTTCGACTATTACACATTCGAAGCGCCGATAATACTGATAAAATGACAAAAACACTCGGTTTCCCAACTAGACACGTGCTGAAATAAATTGTTTGACTTTATCGCAAAAGTGAACAGCTGCTACAAAAAATGCAAAAGTTAAAGAAAGCATGCATCAATTAATAATTAATCTACGCGAAAACGTTGCAAACTTCGCAGAAGTATAAATAGAAATATATTCATGGTTAAATCATTAAAAGACAATAAAAAAAGAAAAATAATGGATGCGCCAACAATTTTCAACGAAATACAACAGAATTTGTACTTAGTTTTTATATCTGTAATAAAAAGAAAAAGGTAGAATATTGGAAATTACATACATAGGATACAGAAAAAAATTGAGGTCGTTGGATGATTGAACCGGTAGTTTAATCCGAGGGCTTTTTCTTACCGAACAACTCTTTTATCAACTAAGCTACTCATGTGCTACAGCTAAATCTTTTACAACCACTTATCTTTTTGAGGGTGATAGATAAGTTCCGATCTTATATGTATAAAAACAGTATTCCCGTGAAATTTATTGGCATACATATTTTCTCAGAACTGAATTCTACCTTTACTATATATTATTTTAAGGTTATTTTAACTATTTGTGTTACTCAAGCATGATGTTATTATGAAAACGACGGTGATAACCGAGGTCTCAATTGACACGTGTCTAAACAAATTATTCGGCTTGCTTCAATTTCAAATGAGAGCAACTGTTTCGAAGAATAATAAAAGAGCCAAAAGTAATTCAGAATATTTGGCGACCTTGAAAATGCTTTCAATTCGAGATTGGATTGGAAAATCTGCGAAGCATAATTATAAAAAACAAACATCAAAACATTTACAAACATAAAAGGATAATGAAAAACATAGTAGAATAATATACTTAATATTTTTCAAAACAATTGAACAGTTATGAGTCTAATCTATTGAAGGAGAAAAAAGATAAACTAAAACGTGAACAATAGCATGAAAATTTCTTCCCTTGAAAATCAAAATTCTATAGAAGCAAATGAAACTGAAGAAAATCATTATGCATAATGAATAATAACGAGGTCTTCCCCTTCCAATGTGTACGTGTTTCGGAGAGGGGGAGGGAGATAGAGAGGGAGAGACGATTGATTGATTGATTCTTTATTAGCTTTCTCAGCTACTTGGTTACATACGTTTACATTACTCATAATTTACATTACACTACCTGTAATGAATTCTTTTAATCTACGCTTAAATATATCTAATTTTTTACACCGCCTAACTTCGTCCAGCAATGTATTATACATTATTGTTTCTTCGAAAAGTACACTTTTTTGCGCGCTTTTTGTTTAACGAAGGTCTACCGCAATGTTTCCAGTTTATCTTGTTTATGTGCCAGTTCTATGTTCTACTATACTGAGTCTATCATTTAGTCACTCTGCCATCATATTGTTTAAGATTTTGAAAATAAATATACTCACATTGTAGTTCACACTGACCTATTAATTTGTTCCATGATCCTTGAAGAGGGGCAAGAAGCTGCAAACGACTGGTGAGATGTTGTTACGTACACCGGCCCTACGCTTATAGAAAAGGGAAATCGAGAAACAAACCAGAGCAAAATGTAACATCTGCATGCTAGTGACCCATATGTTAGGTCTGCGATAGTAAGAGGGAAAGACACAAGGATCTTTAGAAATCACAATGAACAAAAGTTAGGGAAACTAAGCGCCCAAAAGTCTAGACCCATAAAATTGCATCTTTATAACAGAAGACGACAAGAGGCCCCTAGAGTGCTCAAAGGCGTCTATTCCTTGTTAACGCCTAGGAAAAAATCTAACGCACGTGCCATCGAGGCACGTGCAGGGCCTCGTCATACCCTGCATTTTTCCGCTAGGAAGAGGTAGTTTTCCAACAGTATATCGGGAATATATATCCAATAGATATGTACGGGAAATCTTCAGGACGCGCGCGCTTATTATTAGTAAAATTTCGACTCGGGCGGACGTTAGTTCTCAGAGTTTCTCTTTATTTCCCTAATCCAAACATAAGTAAGAATTAACTTAGCACTAAAATTCCCTTACGAGTTGTCTCTGCGAAATACTGAAATTCAAGATATTCCTAAAAAATTTAAGGCGCATTAAATTTGCGTATCGATAGTTTAGGAATATCGTAGGGACCCCGAAGCTTACGATTCTCGTGAACGTTCTGAGACACATTAAATTTGCGTATCGGTGTTCTGAAGAATCCGAAGGATTGAGAATTCTAAGATACCCTGAACGATCTTGCGGCGCATTAAATTTGCGATCGAAAGTTCCGGATGGTCTGAAATACCCAACCCGCATTTTCGGTTTTTTCTTATCGGGACTTAGACGAAGGATCCAAGATGCATTCATTTGCCTATTGGAAAATCGTCAAGGACCACGATTCGTTCCGATCTGAATCGTTTTCGGAAAACCTTGAGGCGCATTCATTTTGCGATCGGCGGACCCCAAGCGATCGATCGGTTTGATGAGTAAACAATTTAAACGTAAACTTTGCGGTGGATAGAACTCAAGGGTTAAGAATTTTTATGTTAAATTAGAGAAAACAATAAAAGTCTTTATTGCGAAAGAAGGTTTTGTTGATGTCCTTCTTCAACCTCCAAAATTCGCCCAAAATCATTAGTTAATTTGCCTCATCCCAGGGGAGTGTTGCTTAAACACGCTTGACTCGAAATAGTAATTTTCTCTATCTTAAAACCTTGGAAAATAAATCGGGAAGACGCAAAACCGCGACTTAAATTCGCCAGTCGCGGATTGTTCGTGACAATCCCCTTGATAACGTACTTCCTAGACCCCCTACTCGTTGGCAGGATCATTTGGACGCACTTCCCCGATATTCCGTGAAGATTTCTCTCACATGTAAAAAACAATTACGATAGATTGTCACTGCTTTGGCAAATTGTTAATGTTGTTCATGTTGAGAAGCCAACGTAAGCCATAATCCTGCACCTCATTATATATTATTCCTCATAATTCTTTACTTCTACTAATTTATTACTTCATAATAGTAGTCAATTCTCTGAACATATTGTCCACTGCATTTTGCTCGGAGCGGAGTAATTTTCCGACGTGGACAACGACCATTTTTCGCGCACTCTGGTTGCTAAAAATGTAGACCACCGTCTAGACTACGCTTTATCTCTTTAAGCATACTTTTTGAATCAGTCGAATAGTATTATTGCGGCCCTAGTCCCGGTTTATGGAGAGTTTACCCCTATTAGCGTCTCGACGACTGAGGAACAGAAGAATGTTATTTATAAAAGGAGAGTAGCTTAAAAATGCGAAAGCGGTTGGACGTATCTTTTCCATATGCTACGAAATACGCAATAAATTCTTCAATTATCGAGTTACATTGGTGACTGTGTTCATTGTTCCTTATCCCGAATCATGGAATGATTCACAAAGACAGACTTAGCATATGCATTTCTTCGCCTGGCTCGTTGCGCCATATAACTCTAAGCGCAGGAGCGTGATTGCTTTCAGCGAAGCGACATATGATTTTGAACCCATTAAATGCGTCGAACGTTTACCGCATATATCTTCAATATTGGTTAGCTTTAGTAGTGGTTGGCTAATCTTCTTGGTATTTTTAAAGTGTTGATTCGCTTCATCCGTGTTTAATAACTTTGCGATGTTATACGTATACCAACGAGGACTAATTTATCCCAATTTACGCCGAGTTGCCATAACTTCTGCACTAAAATTTTCATGACGAATGCGATCTGTACTATTAATACGAGTGGATAAAAAATTCTTACTATGATTGTAAAAAACGTACGTTTGATGATCATCTTATTTTTTTCCATATTGATATTATATCGGAAGACGTGGTCATTCCGATACCACAAAATTCATAGGCTACGAACTTTCACGTTTTTGTCGATTAAGTGCACGGAATTCTTTTTTATTGTTTGCGAGATGATTGTCAAGACCTGATACGAGTTTGATACCCATTTTCTGAGTCCAATTCCCCGTGTTCTAAGATGCTGATTGTTTGGTCACTGATTACGTTCAGTTGGCTTCTTGTCTGTGCCGTTTAGTGTAGGTGAATTACAAAAAAATCAGCAACCATCGCTTTGCCTCTCATAGGAACCGTTTTTATCTTCTGCAATGGCTAATTGTTGCATTATCTCTAAAGTCAGGAATGAGACCGACGCGCTCCCGTACGTTATTATTGTAAGTTCCTAGGCCGTCGTATCATTATCTATGTGATTCCTCGAAAACATGGTTCATAGTAAAATAAAATAAAATACAGTATTTGTGATTACCCGTAAAGAAAGAGAAAGGCGAAGGTATTGGCAAAGACATGCTGAGGGGAAATGGATAAAGGATTAGTAAAGCAAAGGTAGGTTCGGAGTGACAGATAGAGAGAACCGGGAAGCTGGAGGAGGCAGGAATAATTACAGAGGAATAGAAAATAAAAGAAATGAAATGTAACAGATGGTATAAGAAAGTTAAGGTGGTAAGGATTCCGGAGTATTTAAAAAGGGAAATTGGGGAAAAGTAGGTAAAGGAGGGTGGTGAAGTACAGGATGAAAAACGAGGTGATGGATGGGAGATACGGAGAAAAGGTGGAGTAAGTTCTGTACCTAGTCCTTCAATGACATTCGGGAATGAGTTTTGCAAGATGCAAGGAACACAACCTGCAGCCTGGTTACCAAGTCTTGTGCACGGCACGATGTAAGACACTCTAACGCAGTAGAGTCTTAGTTGATTAAGTGTCGGTACGCTTTATATGTCCTAATTGCGCGTATTCTTACATGAATTGCGCATAGTGTGCCCTTAGCCGAAGTTGTTTTTTGTTCAGTGTTCTGAAGCTTAGAATCTTTTACGCGATGTGTTCATTGATTCGTCTAATACTGGTACCTTCTACGACCGATTGATAATCTAACCGTAAATTGGCCTATGCTAACTTTGTCAAACGTGCAGTAAAATAATTTATGTAATAGTCTAATTCGTTAGCCATCATGGCGTCCTCTCGCATATGCTCGATGTTAAAAAGTTTTGTGAAGGTATCATTTAATTTATGATTTAATGTTACATTGGGTACTGGCGTTGAATGGGATCGTCGGGCTACATAATTTTCCGCAGGCAATTCAACCAGAATCAGTTGGTTGTACTACCAGCTCACTTCTTTCTAATTATATTTCCCTCGTGTATGATAACACATGTCACGGACTATCCGCGACTGTCGAATTTATGTCGCGGTCTCGCGTCTTCCCGATTTATTTTCCGAGATTTTAAGATAAAGAAATTTACAGTTTCGGGTCAAGCGTGTCTACGCGACACTCCCCTGGGATGAAGCAAATTGATTAATGATTTTGGGCGAATTTTAGAGGTATCAACAAAACCTTCTTTCGCAATAACGACTTCTATTAGTTTCTCAAATTCAAGTTGGAAGGCTTAAATACGAGTTCCTATCCACCGCGAAGTTTACGTTTAGGCTGTTTACTCATCAAACCGATCGATCGCTTGGGGTCCGCCGATACGCAAAATGAATGCGTCTCAAGCTTTCCGAAAACGATTTAGATCAGGACGAATCGTGGTCCTTGACGATTTTCCAATAGGCAAATGAATGCTTCTTGAATCCTCCGTCTAAGTCCCGATTAAAAGAACGAAGATGCGGGTTTGGAATTTCAGATAGTCCGGAACATCAATACGCAAAATGAATACCCCTCAGAACGTTCAAGAAAATCTTAAGCTTCGGTGTCCCTATGACATTCCCAAACTATCGATACGCAAAATTAATGCGCCTCAAATGTTTTAGGAATATCGTGATGTCCACTACTGGATGGAGAAAAACCCGATTAAGAATATGTACAGGAATGTAAATCGTGTCGCGAGTAACGGTAATGAAAACTCAAATAGTAGTGATGGCTGTGCCCAAAAGTACCGATTTATATATTGTCTAAATTCTACCCCTCCTTGGTGTAAAAATTCCAAGGGTATGACTAAATCCTGCACGTGCGTCTGTGGCATGTGCGTTAGACTTTTGTTTATCTGAGGGTTCTACAATCCTAGGCGCCGACAATGAATAGATGCCTTTCAGGACTCTAGGAGCCTCTCGTCGTGTTCTGCTATCAGATGCAATTTTATGGGTCTAGACTTTTGGCCCCTTGGTTTCCCTAATTTTTTATTTATTGAAGTTTCTAAAGATTCTTGAGTTTTTTCCTCTTACTATCGCAGACCTAACGTTTGGGCAATTGGCATGCAGATGTTAGATTTCGCTCTGGTTTGTTTCTCGATTTCCCTTTTCCATGAGCGTAGGGCCGGTGTACGTAACACACACTGCACAAGTCAGTTCAGTTTGCTATATCTATTTAACACAGTATAGTATCCATTACAAGTAAATCTCCCGCTTTTCTTACTCACGACTAAACACTCAAGATTACATGTGAATGCGTTATCAGTAAAATCTTGATTAATTTTGTTCTTTGTAGTGCCATTGTTCTACTTCTACATTTATGTTACATCGAATGGATCCAGGCCAGTGGTGGCACTGTGTCGTCCTTTCTTTCTGGATTTGACACAAGTACTCACCGAAACATCCATGTGTTGTGAGCACCTTTTTTTACGTGGGGGAAATCTTACATTGACTCCCCGGCTCTCTGGGGAAGGACGCCGGGAGTTTGCCGGATTCTTTTGGCTAAAACCTCCACAACGGTCCCTCTGCGCTGGCAGGGGGGGGGGGGCACTAGAAACTACAAGAAGTACATCACGATGCCACCCTCCAGGCTGCGTCGCTAGTGCGACCCGCACTCGGGGGTCGAAAATCCCCAAATTGACTAAACTAATTTGACGGCGTTGCGTGACCGTTACGCAGACGCTGTCGCCTTCGTCCTGTGAGCACTTGTGTCATTCTGCAGGTCAGCCTTCCCTAGGTCCTGCCCATCCACTTTTCAGGGCCGAATACGATAGCTGTGACAGCATGCTATAGCACATCAGAGGATTCACACAAGTGTTTTCGCCACTCCACGACAGCATGTTGACCGGCTTGATGCCTCGCAGCATGTGCATCGAATGCTCATTCCGGTGAGACACTTCCAGCATAGTGGATGGACACAGCGTGAAAATATTTCTCCCTCGCCTTCTACTGTGCCGGAGGATAGAATTGAACTAGCGAATAATGTAAGGAAACAGAAGGAAGAAAAGATTAAGATTTTATTCTTTGTATGGATGGTTAGGTTCAAGTATTTTTTTGCCAGCGACTTGTGTCGATACAGATGGATAGTTTATTATTATTACTAAGATACAGTTTACACAATATATGTTTCTCTATACTCTAACTCTTTACTCTCTAACCCTTTACTCTTTACTCTTTATTCTTTGCCCTACTATTCTCTCTACCTTACTGTTCTCCCTGACTCTTCATTCTCGACTGTCCTATATATTCTATCCCAAGATTTTCCCTCTTTCAAATCATGCCCTTACTCCTTAGCATCCTGCACGCACCCCCTCTCGTTCATAGATGTTCGCACGCTCTGGGCTACGTGCATTCTTTCGAACCACGCGTCACTTAAAACTAAACCATGCACTGCCTATATTTCTCTTATATCGTCGCCTTATAGCCTAAACACTCTTCAGTCAGTCCACGCTCTTATAATCTACGGAATATTTATGTCTTCTCACGTTGGACTAATTTCCCGTTCCCACAAAATGAAGGAAAATTGTGGATTTTTGCAAAGGTAGAAATTAAATGCTATTTCTCCTAATACGCACGAATACCGGAACTGATTCAGAAACCGCAGTATATAATTATCTGTTATAAAAAGCGACAAGCAAAAAAGAATCATAGGAAGAAGAATAATCTATTCAAGAACTATTCAATCCTCGACGTTAAGGTGTACCTAAATTCAAATTTATATCCCTACAATAAATTAAATAAACCGTAATAAGTTGCTGATTATTGAGGGACGGAAGGGGGATAAAACTATGAATCTCTGTAATAGTTGATAAGGAATGCTGTTTTGCCTAGTGTGCATTCTCTAATTGTACAGAATAGAATTGCACCACTAAATAAAGTATGGAAATCATATAATTACGGCGAAAAGTAAATAAAAAAAGTGTCTAATTGATAATGTAAGAGGAAAACGTGTATAATGGAATATGGAAAGGAATATGTGTATAACTTTTGCACTTATTCTTTCATAATTTTCTTTCTTTTCCTTGATCCTTCACTCCTTTTGCGTTCTCTTATTTTCTTTCCCGCCCATACGCTCTTTTGAACATCATCGGTCAGACTTACCTGCATTCATGAAGACCGATTCAACGGATTTTTACACACATACTGTAACTGGGCCTCACCGAAGGCAACCGGCGCGACGGTGCGTTTATATGTTTATTAATATACTAATAGGCTCGGGCCTCCGAGCTTCGGATGATGGTGGCGGACTTGGTAGGATTCGAATGATGACACGCCTCGAATTTAAATAACCAATAATTTATTCAGAAAGTATTTTATGAAATCGCAAATCCTTTGTCGCTTTACTAGGCGCAATATCCTCGGCGGGATGCGCGTATCATCGGGGTCGTGATCTGACCTTTGCTCCGTGAGCGACGACGTACTTAATGTTAAGTTTAAACAACTATTACCGCGTACGCGGGTCAGTGGATTCAATTGCGACGTGATGTCGCTTCTCTCACGTCTTTAGAGCTACAGCTCGTGAAATAAACGCAGTGCGTAGTGTTTACAAAATGCGCGTGACCTTGAATGTATGATCCTTCCGCTTGACTCTCCCCCTGATGAATACATTTAGATTTTGCGATGCGACTTCTTGCGGTCAAGGCTATGGGTTTGTCATTGGACTTCCACACGACGAAACGAGTGAGGATTACCTTTGTCGCGTACCCTCTGATTTCCCCTTGAAACCAGGAGCGACGAAATGGCAGGCGTAATGCGCTGATCGCTCGAAGAAGCTTAGGATGACTCACAGGGGTACGAGAGACCTGCGAGTTGTCCAGCTCCCGAGAAACGACTTCAGCTCAGCACTGTCCAGCTCGTGTAGACGACCTGAGTTGACGAAACTGGCAACTGCATCTGTACGGGTCAGCCTCCTGGAGAATATCTTGTCAATGTACGTGGGTTGGGCAATCCGTGAATCAAGTGTTCCCACGACGCCCGAATAAGCACCAGGGATTGCTCGCGTACTTTCCGGGACGGGAGTACGATCAGAAGGAACGGTCGCTGACGATGACCGTTGATCGGCGATATATAAACTCGCTAGGAGAATCGGCAGGTAGTGAGCTGGGCGAATTCTCTGCGAGATGATCGGGTCACAAGACCGTACGGCGAACCCGCATCGCCCAGAGCCGGTCAAGCGCTACACCACCTGAACGCACTTTGCCAGGCACAGCGGAAACGCCAAATCTAAGACAAGTAAGGCACCTTAGTGAGTTAAGTCGTCTCAGAGGCGCCGTGTGGGCTAGCAAGGATTGTCGGGTGTCAGTTGAACCGTATGATCGAGTACCACTAACCGTTCCCGTTCCGGCAGATGTTGATTTATTTGTCGTCGCGGAATATCAAGCCAATAACGATTATTTCGTATGCGGGACTATCGCGCCCGAATACAAGCAACACCCCTTTTGTATAGGAATTCCCGCGAGTGATTGTGCTAATGTACACACTGCCTCGTATAAAATCTGAACAATTGCATGAATTGAGAATTGGCATGTATGCCTTATGCTTCTAAAAACGTCCTTCCGATTTAACACGTTGAGTGCCTGTCCCTCGTGAATGCGAGTTTCTAAGCGACCGCTATCCTACCACTATCCCGAACGAAGCACGGAGTGTAAGACATCTAAATTTTAAATCTAAGCAAATATAAATATTTCTTCGTCATTACTTAGCACAGTTTCACTTACACTTTTGCGCTGTCCGATGAACATTTTAAGGATCAATAAATTAAGATGTTAACGGAATATACTGCTCGACGAAATGATAGTTCTAATATAAATGCAGTAAGCTTCTGTAATATATCTAATTAAAGAAGTAAAAGAAGATGCACGTATCCTGAAAGAAATGGCCGCGGTTGTCCCGGGGCACCTTACTCTGCCAAATCTGCGGAGGATAGCACGATAGGGTTTTAAGTGAATAAGAATCTCATTCTACTCTGTCCATGAATTTGCCCGAGTAAGGTCCGGATGCATCTCCTGTCGCAGGGCAGTACACTCCGACTGGCACCTGCGAGGTAAGATGGACAGGGTGCCTTTTGAAGGTTTTCCCCACCCTTAAAAAAAAGTTATTGCCAGTATAAGGAGATGGAAAAGTAGGGAGTGAGATTTGAAAATTGACAAAATGTCTTTCAAAAAGAAGCCTTTGCATATGAGTTGCTTCGTATAACCTGTATGCAGTATATTATGCAAATATAAGTTGTTACAACATATATTTGAATAAGTTGCATCGTAATGTTAATTATCCGGAGAATCACGCACGCTGCGCACAACTCGACGCAGCAGTTTAGTTTAAAAAAAAAGGACCGTCTGGTATTGTAAAACGCCGTCTCAGTGAGTCCTAACAATCCTACATTCGCGATACAATGTTATATACTTTGAATAAAAGCTTCGCACGGACAAAAACTATTTTGTGTTTAAATAATAAACGGAACAATTGATGTTAGGAAGACGTACGAAATAGCTCAGATGCAAAAGTTTTTTCTTCAAGGATATTTTTTCAATTTTTAGAGCTGACACCCTCTTTTTTCATCTCCTTATACTGGCAATAACTTATATTACGTTACGTACAATTATATTCGCCAGTTTCTATGAATAATACAACTAATTATATCAATATGTATTACACCAAGCATGATTATAAGTTTCTGCGCAATTTGTAAATCGTGCGCATGTCAATCGTAGAGTTGACAAATAAGGTTCAGCAGGTCCCTGTCACTTGGCACCTCTAGAATAGTATTGCAGCTTCTCTTTGCTCCCCTTCGGGGGTCCCGGAACAAATTAATAAGTCCGAATGTACGTACTCAACGTAATTCCGCGATCACGCTCAACCAGCAGCACAGTGCGTTGCGGGCGAAGTCCAACCCAGGACTCCTGCAGGAGTTATACACGTCAGGTCGACGATAAACCACTCAGAGGCCCCACGTCATAGCATGCCCGTTAAAGTCTACCAGAACGAGGATTAAGCAAAGCGCAAGTTGGGAGATGCATCTCCCGACCTCGTCCAGGTACGTCTCGCACTCGTCGAGACCGTGGTTAGACGAGATATGACATCCGATCACCGCGGTGTCTCTACTTCCTTGCCTTCGCAAATCCCGCCCCATGCTCCATCAGCGATTAAGATACGTTTGATAAGAACTCATATTTCCATAAATAGGGACAAGATATTGAAGCTTGATGGCATAACGGCACGTCAAGTTATTACCTTAGGGCTGGTTTAGATAAACATTTTAGTATGTGTAATGCCTTTCCGTGTGGAAACACATTACTGAGTAGTAGCCGACAATTTTTTGATCCCGCAAGCCGGAATTTTAGGATCCGACTTTTTGGTAGAACACTGTGCAATTATAAATTACGGCAACAATCAGCTGAAATGGGACGGGAAAGTCTTGCCTTTTGAAATGGAGAAGGACATAACGATACCCGCAAGGGTACATACCCAAATATTCGTACTTAAGTACGAAATTTGAAGTACTTAATCCGCAGGTCTGGGAAGGCTACGTGCCACGTTTAAAAATAATAGATGTAATATTTTGTGGTAAAGCCCTAATAAAAACGGACAAAGATAACAGGGGTCATCTGCAAGTAATAAACATCACGGACCATGATATAAGGATTAAAGTCCCTGCTTTAAAAATTTGAGAATTTGAAATATTAAGTGGGAAAAGAGATAAATCACCCCGAAAAACTTTATATCAATGAGGGGAAACGGCTTAGGAAAGTTAAGGGAAACTCAAGAACGCGCCGTGGAAATTAAAAATGTTACGTTTGAAACATTTGAATAAAGAAGAAGACGATAGCGTAGACGGCTTGATTTCTGAAAACATAGATAGGTTTCATTTATCGAGAGAAACGTTAGGGTATACTGAGAACTTAAAACATCAAATACAAACCGTGGATGAGAAATCAATACACACACGACGATATTGTCTGCAGACTGTATATAGAGAGATTCATCGTCAAGTTCAAGAATTACTATCTACGCATGTGATTAAAGAATTAAGTTGGCTTTACAATTCGCCGAAAAAAATAAGCGTTAGCGAATGGTATTAGATTTCCGTTCCCTAAATGGAAAAATGATAGGAGATGTGTACCCTCTACCTCAAATTGCAGAAATCTTAGATCAGCTTAAGGGAGCAAAATATTTTCAGTTTTTGGTTCAGTCTCAAGTTTATATTGTAATTGCCCGAACAAAACGCGGCAATTACAATATAACCTTCAATATAACAATCTGTCGAGAAATACCTTGCAGGGAAGAATTAGGTAACAGTAGGTGAAAAACGCGTAACTCTAAAAATCAAATTATAAATAGTAGAGACAGGTTAGATATGCAAACTATTTGTAATTTCCTAATTTCAATAGGCACCCATGCGAAGAGGAGTCTCGTTTGGCGAAAAAAATATAAAGGGCTACTTAAATTCAAATTGACCGAAGCAAAAGGTCGACGATAATAACCTTTGGGAAATATCCTCTAGTATTAGTGAACGAAATCTTCATCAAAGAAACAGTAAAAACCCTTTCAAACATCTTGCGAGAAAAATTTTAATAAATTGGTCTCGAAAGCATCAGCATGGCCAAAACAATAATATTGACGGGATTACCAGGAACTCCGTATTAAAATATTTGCAAATCGCTCTAAATGGAACTTCTTGTAAACCTCTCAATCTGTCACGGATTAATATATATACCAGAGAAAGATCAACGGAAAGGCATAATCAAGGAAGCCTATTCATCAGCAACAAAAGGGCATAAACCGTTATACAAAACCAATAACGGGATTCGACAACAACATTGCTGAGACAACATAAAGAAAGGTATACACGTCGCTTTCGATGAATTGTCTATGGATATCGTTGGACCCTTTTCCCGAATTTCCAATAGCAACAAATACTTTCTCATCACCCAAGACCTTCTCACTAAATATTCCCTAGCAATCCCTTTACAAACAATTTCTGGTCTCAACGTTGCTGAAGTTTTCATAAAACTCCAGTAAACTCATTTGTCGTGTTGCCAGATACTTCCGTATTACACAATATCGAAATATTGTCTTTTACCCGCAATCAATAGGGCCAATAGAAAGATCCCACATAGTATTAGTAGAATCTTTAAAGCACTTTGTTGATACGTATGAGTGGAACGATTTACTGGAAATTGCGACTTTTTCCTGTAACACTAGCATACACGAAGCTACGGGTGAGGTTCCACATGAGTTGATTATGATGATAGTCCAGGTACTTTCTGGTAAACTAGTAGAAAACCCTGACGACGAACGAACAGACGATGATTACTTGAGCCAACTAATGACGAACATTTACGCGATGTGGATTTATTAAGATCTCTACGAATGCCATCCATTACCTCGTTTCTGAAATTTCTCCATTTTTCCCAGAATCGGTGCGGCAATATGATCTGGATACCACTCATCGATATCCGATGATATGTCCAATATTTGGTTTTTTGTATTAATACTGACATTCGTATAATCCTCAATTAGTTCCGTGTTGGCCTTAATTGAACAGTTTTTTCCGAGCATCCTCGAAACATACTCGCTGACTAATTAAAATGCATCCTGCAGAAATTCAGCCGAATCTAAGTGAAAGATATTGGCGATCATATCTGTAGACAATTTGCGACCTAAGACAGATTCCAAATCTACTCGGAATATGCGTTTTCCTTCCACATTCTACCCTTCCACCAAAAGTGCTGTATTGTGCTGCTCTGTGTTCCGATCTACCTTGATTTTGTAGCGCAATTGCTCGTAAATATTTCAAATTTCTGATCTCACCGACTCTTTTTTCTTGATTTACACGGATCGACAGGTCCCTTACCAGATCTACTACATATTCATCACACCGCCACATTAATTTATCCAATTCTTCACCATTTTATGCAAAATGTAAACGTGGCTTGAATTCGTTGTACATTTTTAGAACTTTATTTGATGCAACGAAAGAAAAAAACGAAAAGTCGAAGAACACGCTTTTCTCGTAGACTATAAACTCAGATACTTGACTTGACAACAGGGTATACCCACAAGCGTGTGCGCACACACACACACTATTTCATATACCCTCTTTAAGCTCTCGTAAGCCCTCGTAAGCAACAGCACAAAGAATATTCCTAATTAATAATCGAACAACTTCTTAACAGTATAAAAATGGATATATGACACATTTTGGTGTTGGAACATATAGAATCTTATATAGTCTTGATGGAGTCTGTTTCGAATCATAATTATAAAATCGTTTGCAATCCACAGGGAGAGGAACAAAGAAAGAATTTGTACAAATGGTTTCCATAGATTGGCAGAGAACATGCAAAATACAATATTACATGGTGCAACATGTTTTATTTCATACATATTGGATGCATGAATATATACTGTTGTACGTTCCGCGAGTAAATGGTGGATGTTCGCATTACATTAGCTTGTCCAGACTGCATTAAAGAACACTTGAAGCACACGCAGTAATTACTACGACAGCAACATCAGTCCGCCATTTATAGGAAGTGGTAGAGGAAAAAGAAATGTAAACCAAAATAAAAATAATAGTGAGCAAATAAAATAATGCGCAAAATATATTTGTGTCTGTTTAACAGAAGCGTAAACATGGTAAACTAAGATCAAGCGGTCACATATACAGAATGCCTGATCATCATTATTTCTTATTTTTATTAATAAGGAAGTATTGCTTTTTTTATGAACAATGATATGCGTACAGATATTCTCCCCTCCCCTTACTTTATCCCTCCCTCCTGCTGCCCGGAGTGAATGCTTTTTATAATGCTAGCGTAATCGTATCGTCGCATATAAGGAACCGCATAGATTTCGGGGACCAATGCTCCACTCCTAACATTCCGATGCGCATCCGTCGATTCTCACTCCGGGATCGTGATTGATGGAGGTCCATGCAACGCATTGAGCATTCGACGTTTGGCAGCAAGCGGATTAACATCTTTAGATAAGGCTAGTAAACGGCTGTCAAAAGCGGTACAGAATAAAATCAATTACGTAAAATTCTTAAAGTCTGAATCGCAGATGGAAACAAGCACAACAGTTTAGTTTTCACAACAGTTCAGCAGTTTTCTAACAACTGCCGATGAAGCATGGAAATCGGTTACAGCTTGACATTTTTTTCAGACCTACATAGTATCTTAAGGAGAATCCAGCTCACTACGATGTGCTGCTGACTTTCGATTGACTGTGTTCTGTAGGGAAGGGGGTGATATAAAGTATTAAAATATATTTTAAACGACTGTTTACTCCCAGGCGAAGAGTTTCGGCCTGAGCGGTCGGCCGTCGCGTGAATCGACGCGGAAAAATATTATAGGCTCGCGATATCTTCTTTAATTATGATTATTATTATTCGACGCTATTTAATTAACAGTATCTCCGCGTTCAAGACCGAAATAACGTAATTTAGATAATCGTGTCAATAAACGTGTAACTGCATAGTAATTGAATAAAGTCACGTTTAATTTATACTACATAAAAGCTTTGCGTCATTCGTAATCTGCCCAATAAAAACTGCCCTTTACCAGACCTGCACCATTCATTAGAAATAAATATCAAAGGCACCGGTATGGTTTTCAGTTCCCGCCAGGAATAAACAAAACCAGGAACAACAAATAACGGTTACAGTGGATGGTTGAATAAATTGTATGTAATATAATTCCTGATTGCGAGTAGGATTAATAAATGTATATATTCAAATCAAGATGGAGACCCGTTACGCTAATCAAGATGAAGGACAGTCGTGCCGACCAACGAGTAGTGCGCTCGCGTACTACACATTTACCATTCAGTACTTACCCTCTCAAATAACCCACGTTGATCCACAAAGACTATGAGGATGATGATAGTAACGATCGCCAGGTCCCATCTCCAAGAAAAACCGAGTGATTGATCGCGGAGGGTGAACGAGAAGGAAAAGATTTATAGTGGAAGGTCGGCCATATTGATAGTGGGTGGATAGGCAGAGGGTGGTCAGTCATATTGAAAGCAGGTGAATCGGCAGGGGCTGGTCGGTAAATTAGAGAGGTTTGTTAGGTAACATGCGGAAGGGGCGGAGGCACCCCTTGCCGATGGGTCCATTAATCCCTCTAAAAGACTACTGGCAGTCTGTGTATTTTGCGAAAAATGTTGTAAACTTTAGATATTGAAATAACAATAATACAATGTTTATCAGAGACAAGATAATCTATGTATTCCAAGAAAATCTCATACATTTTGCCTGTTTAAATTTGCCCATTATGCTTCTTCAAATGACAATTCTTCGTCTACCAATAGGGTGCACCTCTCACGGGATACATCCAACTACCCTTCTTACATTTAAAGACTTTTCCAAATGCTTCCACTTGCAGCAAACTAAGAAGGACTTTTCGCCTGGCAGGTTTGTCCAATTCCTCTATGATCGACCTCGAAAGTTCCTCCACAGTCTTCAATCGCAGCCGACTGGACGATGCGCAATGTGCCTGAAATTCGACGACCACGGAATAAATATTCCTGCTTCTATTGCTTATCTACTTCGATTTACAATTAATACTCTTTTTTGAAATAACAGCTTGGCACTCTATCATTGCGGTACATTAAATAAAGTCAACTTTTATAAAACCTTTATCTTCGGTCTTGATGCATGTAGATGTTCAAAATAACAACTGCTTCAGAGACATTTTTGTGTGCTAGTGAAAAGTTATATTTACGCAAAATAGAATTACACATTTCCATAATGCGTAGAATAAAATGGTCACTCATTTATTTAAACAGGTTATCAATGTTAAATGTTGGATAGGCATTACCGGAGATTGCCTCATTGGTCCCGTAATACCTCCAAACTATGTTTCAAGTGCTGCTTATCTCAATTTCTCGACGAATTAACTAATTCAGCACTTGGACAACAGGTTTTGGGTAAAAAGGTAATGAATGTGTTGCATGCGGCATGATGCTCCAACTCCTTTTGCGTGCAATGTGAGAATACACACTGAATCATTAATTTGTTCCGTAACTCCTGAAGGGAAGCAAAGAGAAGCTGTAATACGATCGTGAAGGTGCCAGAAGGACCAGCTAGACCTGATTTCTCGACTCTATGATTGACATGCGCGCGATTTAGAAACTGCACAGAAACTTACAATCATGGTTGGTGTAATACATCTTGATATATTTAGTTACATTGTTCATAGAAATAGACGAATATAATATGATGGAACCTAATATTAGTTATTGCCAGTATAAGGAGATGGAGCAGGAGGGTGATAGCTTTAAAAATTGAAAATATGTAAGTTACAAAATAAATTTCGAAAATGTTAGGAAGTTACGACCTTTGAGCGTGATGCGTGCGTCGAGCGACGTCAGTGATCTGCAGCGTGCAACAAATATTTTAGATGGAATCCGTAGCGTATTGAATTCCAAGTGGTAAAAAGTTATTCTATCGGTGACGTCAAAAAGATGATGGGTACTCGGCTTCGAAGTGTAAAGAAAGCGCAAAAAGTAATTGGTAGTTTTAAAAAGGAAATCACCAATTACTTCATATTTGAATCATAACCGAGTAAGAGAAGAGATAGGAGTCACTATGTTAGAAAACGTATAAATTCGGTGGATAGGGCAAACAGACGGATATTTTGATAAAAATAACTGACCACTACTACAGTGTCGCTAGTCAAAACAATGTGAATAATTAAATAATAGTATAGGTGCTCAGTAGTAACAATACTCTACCAAGTCTTATATTGATCTTGCGTCAGGCAAGAAGGTATCAATGAAACACATCTTTTTACATTTCGGCACTCTGGTTCACGGCATTCTTCAGAAATAAATTTATTACGCTGTATGGATATAACAATGTGATTACTTAGAGGATATGAACAAGTGTGAAATAATCTAGAAAATCTAGTGCAATGGTATTAATTTGAAAAACCCGCCATGCAGTTGAAAATAAAGTCTACGATCTACTTAGGGTAAGTTGTATAATGGAAAATAACGATATCGGTTCGCTAAAACATATGTACCAAATAACATATTGTATTTGCAGCACGTGAGTGTCTACTGTAACAAAGTGTGTCAGAATTCGATCCATATAATATTTAGTTAAAATTACTTACAGAAAGTTAGACATGACCGTGGGAATTCAATTACGACATATACTACAATAAAAGGAAACAGGATTGTAAAGTTTTAAAAAGATATTTACAAACTTAAATGAAACTTCGACATCCTACGTCCTGCGATGGTCTTGGTAGGAGTAAAAGTGCCGGTAGAGGAAGAGAAGTAACAATGGTCATTAGAAGATCGATATATAAAGGGTGGGCCATTTAAAAGTTTGTTCTTAAAAACGCTATAAAATGAGTCTACATTAATATTTGCAACAAAATTTTTTTATCGTGAAGGTTGGAGTCTCCGATTTAAGAATAAAAAACAATTTCGTTCATGTGGCTCCCACTGCTGGCCTTACAGTAAGCCATCCTGCGTGTCCAGTTTTCAAGTACTTTTTCGATGATTTCGCCGCCTATCTCGCTAATAACAGTCCCGATGTTATGTTTTAAAGCTGGAATTGTCTCTGGATTATCCGCATAACATCGATCCTTAACAGCACCCCACAGAAAAAAGTCTAACGGCGTCAAATCGCAGCTCCGCACAGGCCATCTGACATCTCCAAAACGGCTGATTATTCGGTTGTCAAATTTGGTACGCAAGAGATCGATTATCAGTTGTATTGTATGGCATGTGGCACCATCTTGTTGAAACCAAAGGTCGTCCACATTCATAACATCGATTTGAGGCCATAAAGAGTTGGTCAACATGGCTCTGTAACGGTCGCCATTGACGGTAACGGCGTTTTCAGCAGCATTTTCAAAGACAAATGGGCCAATTATGCCACCACTACAAAATCCACACCGAACTGTCGCTCTTGGTGGATCCATTGGCTTCTCTAGGATTACGTGTGGCTGTTCCGAACCCCAAATCCGACAGTTTTGCTTGTTTACATAGCCCACGAGATGGAAATGCGCTTTGTCTGAAAAGATGATTTTTCGACAAAAATCGACGTCATTATGGAGTTGGTCTATGGCCCACACAGCGAACCGATATCGAAGCGGATGGTCATTTGCTCGTCAACTCTTGAGTCATCTGGACCTTGTAGGCAAATAATCTGAGGTCTTTGTGCAGTATTCTTCTCAGGCTGGCGCTACTGATGGCCAGTTGTTGCGATCAGCGTCGAGTTGAGGTCGATAGATTCTCACACTACGGGCCACAGCCTCAATATTCTCGGGACTGCGCACTGTCCGAGCTCGGAGACCACGTCTGTTATCCAATAGCAAGCCTGTCTTACGAACTTTCTTCACCAATTTCATTACAGCGGATCCGTTTGGCGCTTTTACACGACCCGTATTTCTTTTCAAAGTTCGCACGGTTTCGGCTACACAACACTGACTTTGAAAATAAGTTTTTAATATTTCAAAACGCTCCTCAAGCGAAAACACGATTGTTTCGTGCCGCGGAATATCAGACTGATCAGTTGTTCTAATTTCAAGCAAATCGGTCACACCAGTGTTGCTATATCCTATAATTTAAAAACAAACCAGTAGATAGCCCACCCTGCACTAGAAAAGCGATATATCCGGCACGTGGTTTAAACACTAATATGCAAATATAGATTGTTGCGGATAAGATAGAGGGAAGAAGAATAAATAATGGTTGATGTCGTGGTCTTAACTAGTAGTAAAGTTATTGCTCGTTAAGAACACGTCATCAACCACTATTCATTAAACTGAGCAAGATGAGCAGAAGTTATGCTTCATAAAAAGGAAGAATAAATTGTACGATTGGGTACTATTACAAGTTTATTTTGCTATTTTTTTGGGATTTTTAATTCAAATAGAGTAGATATCTATCTATTATTTTTATATTGTTATCATTTATGATGTGGAAAGATGTAGGAAAATCGTAACGGTGACGTCATCCGCTATCAATATGACCGCTGACTAGGTCACCGCATCACCCACCACATGTTCAGACCTGTTGACCTGTTGACATGTTTTAAGTCAACATATACTATTATAAAGAACGACAAATTGTATAAAGCATCACTCAGAAACTACTATGAAAACCACTAATCCAGTACATACAGACAAAAATAAAGATCCAAAGAACAGGTTTAGCCGGAATTTAGTATAAAAGTGGTAAATGTAGATAAAACAGGCATAAGCAAAAATAAACCGGGTTAATCAATTGTTTTTTTTCCCCAGATTTTCTAACAGTAGATACTAATTGGCAGGAATATTGACAGCATCAAGTTGTGTCTTTAAGATGAATGGTGTCGTTTTTACATACAGCATCTTTTTCTACAGCTATCTTCCCTATTCAAAATTTTAACATTTATCTAATCAATCTGGTAATTCATTTTAAATCTATGTTTTGTTATTACGCTATGATCTAGAGGTAAAATATTCTGCTTGTATTCATAGATATGAGAGTATAATGATCTTTTAGTTTGTCCTATATAATTCTATTTACAATATGAATAATTAATCTTGGAAATTACATTATTATTATGTAGAATATCATAGTCTTTACCTTTAGCGTGTGACGTACACCGGCCCTATGCTTATTGAAAGAGGAAAGAGACCAAGAGAAAAAGGAGCAAAATAACCAAAGATATTGGCCACCGGAATCCTACGCGCCAAATACCCTTGTCGGTAGCTAACGGGCAGCCGCCAAACGTCCTCGATAAACAAAGCGGCGGGACAAATCCTCGAATAGCAACTAACAAAATGTCCACGTTAAACAAATTCTCTGGCTAGAGAAGGGGTAGCCCAGGGAAGGGATTCCCGGTTATATAAGGGAGTTTTTTGGGAGTGCGCGTACACTATCATACGAGTTTTCACTGCGGTTAGACGCGACAGTAACGTTCGCGACGGTCTCGATCTCCCTGCGCTTAAGTTTTAACTAGTAAGATACATTTATATATTTCTGTTAAATTCATTTTAACTTGGAATTCTGTCTAACGAATTTCGGGTGATACAGAAACCTAAGATATCCTTGAGTTATCTGAGGCGCATTAAATTTGCGTATCGAAACCTCTTGAATATCAAAAGGACCTGGAATTTCAGACAATCCCGGGCAATCTGAGGCGCATTAAATTTGCGTATCAAAAATCCTGGAAAATCTGATTTTCTAAGTAACTGTCTTGTAACAAGGGTTAGCCGGAGGATCCGAAGTGCATTCGTTGCGCATATGAAATCCCGACGCGTCCTGACTCGAATCATTTACGGAAAGTTTAAGGCGCATTAAATTTGCGTATCGGCGGCCCCAAACGTTTCAGTCAGTTTGATGAGTAAAGGTCTTAAACGAAAAACGCGTGCCGGACAGATTTCCAAGACCAGACATTTTTATAGTAAACTAGAGAAAGCAATAAGAGCCTTTATTGCGGAAGAAGATTTCGTCGACATTCTTCTTCAACCTTCAAAATTCGCCCGACGTGTTAATTAATCTGCCTCATCCCAGAGGAGTGTCGCGTAGACACGCTTGACCCGAAACCGTAATTATCTTTAACTTAAAATCTCGATAGATAAATTGAGAAGACGCGAAACCGCGACATAAATTCGACAGTCGCGGATAGTCCGTGACATATTTCTGGTGACACAGCGGTGGGATAGTACGTAATATAATTCTGGAGACAGCGGCGCGATAGTCCGTGACAATCGACTCTAATGAGGGAATCTAAATTGTTGGTAGGATTATGCGCTATCCTTTTCTAGAAGTTTAAGAATGCGAGTGAATGGCTTTAATAAGATATGGAAAAATGGCGTGATAAAACCCGTATAATTATTGCTGTCAGTATCTATCGACGGACGTGATATATTATTCTTGGAATTATCAGTGTTATTATGTTTCCGTAATCTTGTATAAATCAATTGATTAACAAAGTTAAGTGGATAATCATTATGAATCAGTAATCTTCTAACCAAAATTAGGTTAAATTTTATGAATATTCCAAAGAAAGTTTGACAGATCTATAGACTAAATTGTATACGGTACAAATCTTGTGTTGTATCGCGTGAGAAGACCAGGAATTTATATATTTGTCAGAAAACGTCAATTTGTGAAACTACTTCAATAATAAAGTATTGTTCTTTAAATTCCTAATTAATGTAATATCCAAGAAATTAATCAGATTAATCGTTTCAGTTTCTAAAGTGAATTGAAGTTTATTGTAGAAACTGTTAAACACTTCTAAAATGTTATCTAAACCTTTCCTTGGGATGCATGTGAGCATGTCATCTATATACTGATAATAGAAAAATGGTTTATATTTGGACTTTGTATAAGTCCAGAAACACGGTAGTTTTTCAGAATTAATATACAGTGTCCACTATGTATCAAATGATTAGAGATACATTCTTTGTCTTTCCAGGTCATTTCTGCATGATGCAAAACACTGTTAATCTTTGAGGTCGGATTACAGGAGGAATTACGAATTACAGGAGAAATATTAAGGAACTCGTAGGTTATAGAATTATTAAGAGGTTTTTTTTTCCATATATCATACTATTCTGTCTATGATAATCGAAGCATTGTCTTGTCGGCTCTTGTAACAAGCAATTGTGGATTTTCGTGAATGAAAATATGGCTGAGATTAAAATGTGTTTACAATTTTCGAAAAACATTGAAGCTCTGATCGTTTTTTATAGTAGAATGTTGTTTTTCATAAATGTTAAGTAAGCTCAGAGACGTTTCTGAACGAACCTCGTCGAGGGTACTGGTGTCACATAAAAATTCTTAAATTCTATTTCTTTGATGATATTGAAAATGTCGTTATTTTTAATTTGAACCGGCATATTATACTTATTTCCTAGTTGTAGGGTCTAAGTTTCTGCAATCGGAATGTCGGTTTTTGAACTCACGTTTTTTACCCACTTTTCATGTGTTATTGTTCTCTTTACCCCTTTTTTCTTTAAGCGGGCAGTCTACACCGTACGATTTTTCAAACCTAAACAGAAATAACACATATCTGATAGTGCACACACAGTCATTAATTTCTTCCATGATCCCTGAAGGGAGTCAAGGAGAAGTTGAAATACGACTGTGGCGCTGTCAGACAGCTGGGGCCTATTGGATGAGATTTATAGACTTTATGATCGACACGCGCGCTATTCACAAACTGTGCAGAATCGTATAATTATGGTTGTTACAATACACATTGACATATTTAATTGTATTATTCATAGAAAGGTGCAAATACAATATCATAGGGCTTAATATAACTTATTCCTAGTCCAAGAAGGCAGGAAAAGAACAAACTATCTTTTAAAATTGAGAAAAATGCCCTTTAAGAAGAAACATTTGCATCAGAATTATTACGTATAACGATTTTGTAAAATTATTCCATTGACAGGATTAAATCGAGTAGTTGTGCGAGGAGTGATTATTAATTGTTTCTTCTCAGATATGTAATGCACTTTTTCAGAACTATGAAATAGTTCTTGTTAGAACCACAACTTATTTTACATTGAAACAATTGGTTAAGGAATTAATGTTACAAAATCATTATAAGTAATAACTCTGTGCAAAGGTTTTCACTTAAAGGAGAAAAAAGAATGAAAAAAGAAAGAGAAGAGGAAGACGAGGAAGAAGAGAAAAAAAAGAAGGAGAAGAAGAAATTCTTAAAGATGATTCGTTCTTTTCCTGCCTTCTTGGATTAATAATAAGTTATATTAGGCCCTATAATGTTGAATTTGCACGTTTCTATGAATAATACAATTAAATACGTCAATGTGTATCGTAACGACTATAATTATACATTTCAGCACAGTTCGTAAATAGCGTGTGTGGACCATAAAGTCTATAAATCTGGACCAATTGGCCTCAGCCACCTAACACCGACACGATCGTATTCCAGTTTCATCTTGCGCCCTTTTAAGGGTCACGAAACAAAATACTAGTGTATTCCGCGTGTCAGTACTTCGTTCTCATGGTTGCCTTCATTACCTCGTAGATATCGAATGTTTTTTTTAGCGGTCTCTTGTTCCTTGCGCCGGTTTGTTTGTTCTGTCATCATTAATGCCGTTGAAAATATATTGTATTATGTTGTAGCGCTTAATTTGATATTAGCCTCAAGCGCAATGCTTAACGTTGCCTATACATATTGAGCGTAGAATTTACCTACTTTTTTATGTCCACACCATAATTCTTCATGAATCTTGTGGCTGTTTAGTTTATGCATAAATTTTGATTCAAGCACATCTTTTAACTGCGGTTACGACTTTTCTTGAAATTTCTTGAAATTTCTTGAAATTTACAAATATTTACGCAAATCCATGCAACAACCGTTTTGCGCAGATTATCTTCTGCTCATCATCCCACTCACAGATATCAGCAAAATTATCGATCCAGTGTGTTACATTAATCAGTTGTTATTTCTATTATACGTCTCCCAGTGTACTTTCATATCTGTAAATGATGCAACGTACCCAGTTTTTTGTGGTCGTTGCCTCATGCGACACATTTCCGTCGTACGTGGTGTATTCTTTTTTTTTTAATTCATTTTTGATACCAACTGCTAAAGTGGGTTCCGAACCGCCAAAGCTATAGTATGCATATTGCATGGAAAAAATAGAGGTGATGGGCGGGATCCGAACCCGGGCCTCCCGCGTGGGAGTCCGAGCTTCTATCCACTTCACCACAATAGCTCTGTACGTGGTGTACGCTTGCTGTCTTTGTCTACTGTTCCGTGTTTCTTTTCCCGATCGACGTGTCGGTTTATTATCGTCGTATCGTTACTATCGTCTTCATCGTAATCATTGCAATCGACTCGCTCTTTGTCTTTTTACTCGTCTTAAGCTTACAGATTTTTAATGCATGTTTTAATTTCTCGATCTTCATATTGTCTATCGCTTTATGTTGGTGATCGAAGCCCTTGTCATCGTTTTCATCGCATTATCTTTCAGCGATCTACCAGCCGTTAACATTGCGGATGATATTACGTTGCAAAAATTAAACCGCGCACACTTTAGGAAAAAGCACTTGAATTTCACTCGACCCGAGGTTAATCCTGGATAAACTCTCAAAGTTCTATGCGAACTTTTATAAAAATAACTAAATGTTTATTCCTTTATAAAATAACTAATCTTTTCAGCTTTATAAAAATAAGTAAATGTTTATAAAGCATCTAAAATGTTTATTTAATAATAAAATACAAAAATAAAAATGTCCGCTATGCGCGTACAAATCATTATCGAGAACAATAATTATCTTTTCGTTCCCTCGGCTAAATTCCGATAGCCCTTTGACGCATACATATAGTTACACACGTATTGTCATTTTTTTACCCAGTACGCGTAAACACATGCATAAGTACAAAAAAAGAAATCAAGGAAGGATGGTAGGGAAGCAAATGTAAAAATTATTAAGTTGTGAAAAGAATAGAAATTCATTTCATAGTTTACGAATGCGAAAGAAAGTATTGATCTATCTACATTTACAAATGAATATCAACCTTTCCGACACCAACAATTTCGTCAATACAATATAATAGTTGCGGCTTAAATCCATACTTCATCCAAAACATTATACCGTATATTTAATTAATTTTACTCACATTGGCGTAGGCGAGGAAGAAGAGCTGCAGATGATTATACTGTTCAAGACCTGGAAGCCTGAAGTCCTTCCACTTTCTCAACGAAAAATCACTCTTATAGGCGTTGAATGCTAATTGAAGACCATCCCTTTCGGCGATGTGATAGTACATCTCCCGTAAATTTTCCTTCTGTAATAAATA
>JBCFXI010001739.1:0-41669 GCA_038496175.1 Ampulex compressa
TATATACGGGGTGGGCCATCTACTGGTTTGTTTTTAAATTATAGGATATGGCAACACTAGTGTGAGTCTGAAATATTCTTAAATCGAAAACTCCGACTTTCACACTAAAAAAAACTTATTTTAAACATTGATATAGACACATTTTATAGCGTTTTAAAAACAAACTTTTAAATGGCCCACCCTGTATACCGAATATCTGAAACGGAACACGTCAAAGCCATTACGGTTAATTCCACATTTCTGGCGGTCGGCAAAGGTCGATTTTTGCATCGTAAACAGAGTCGTGCGCTCGAAAAAAGCTTAAAGGTCGATACACTCGATAGTTCTGCATCCCCTGAAAGCCGGCAGACGCACCGTTTGAATCGCGGGTAGCGATACTTCGAACAAACGTAAGAGCCGCATTGATAACCGGCTGTCCACTACAAATGTCTCCTTTCATCTCCCCCTTGATTCTTCTGAAAGACCGAGCTTCCCCCATCCGAGCACAATGGCACAATGGCACGGGTCGATCGAGCATCCTAGATCGAGTTCTCGGCCGAACCGAGGATCGTCGATGCCCAATCCTCTATTCCAAACGTCGAATAAATGTTTGTCGATGCTTACGAGCGAACGCAATAACGAGAATTGTGCTTTTATCAACTTAAGCGATTCGATTGGCAATTCGTGTTTCCGCATAAGAGAAATATCTAATAAATAGCGATAAGCACTGGCGGATACTTTTATGCATTTACAGTGATATGCTGTTTGATTCGGATAAATATCGGTGGATATCGATGGGTTCGGGTTCTCGGTGAGATTTGTTTATATTACGAAGATAAATTGAAATACCGCATCGGATATTCAAGGAGTGGATTTTCATTCTTATTCGCCGTGTAATCGTGTAAGTTTTTAAAGGGGGTAAAAGCGTCTCGGTGGAGCGACGTTCCCTGATCGAACGCTTTCCGCGAAATCCCGAATCGCCCGTTCCCTATCGACGATCGTCAGGATGATTGATAAGCAGCGGGAAGCGACGAAGTCTCGAGTCCTTTCGACGTTTTAATAGACAGACGATTTTTCTCTGTCTCCTCCTTCCGACAAACAAAAGCCGCTTTCCGTTCGAGCTAACGAAAATGTATCGGCTCATCGAGTACCCTTAGCTTCCTCCTCGTCTTCCTGTTATCTGATTATAGTATAGAAAATTAGGAGAATGGGCGATTACGCGTGGAATTTGATTTTTCGCGATGCTTGGCTAAATTTCGAGGCGTATACGATACTTTTACTATCCAATATTATATAATATTAGACAATATTGTAGAATATTAGACAATACATAGAATGTACAAGGCTTCAATATAAAGCAACATGAATGAGTAATATCATAACCGATATGTATTGGTAAAGAGTCTACAGCAATTTTACAGCAAAGATAACAGGTGTAAGAATTGTCCCTCAAATTTCCATCTGAAATAGGTTCGATAAGTCATAGTTTAGAGTAACTAAAAATCATGTGCCGCTCATCGCGTAAACAAACGAACAAACGAATATCAAGTGACCGACGATAGCCGCGACGGCGGCGGGCAGTTGGTTTTGATTTGGTCAAAAAAAAACGGCGGTTAAATAACGCTTGGCCATTCCGACGGTGGAATCTCCGTTTTTTGGTGTCAGCGCGATTCACCGCGGCGTTCATTACCAGACTGGATCAAAAATCCACGCGACTAAGTTTAACGAGCGACGATATCGCGCACTGTACAGGACGTGCCTCGGAGTTAATGCGAAGAATCGGGATATGCGGGGTCTTACAAAAATCTATACCCGCTTTTTCATCGGATATTCCTTGCGTATTTAGTTTTATAAACGTCGATTAAAATTGATACGAGTTTAATTGATTGATCGATACACTAAACCCACTTACGAATCATTTTGCAGATTTATTTAGATTCACTAAATATATCTTTAATGAAAAAGAGGATGCAAAAAGAATGTCGATAGATTAATTTATTTATCCATCTATTAATTATTTATTCATTTATTTATGTGGCTCATCTCAAAGTTCTACAATTTTTGGAGGGAGCAAAAGGACTCGTGGAGCATTTTATTTGGAACGAAGGGTGCGTACATTTTTTTTGGGACGCCCTGTAGTTTTAGTTCGCGCATTCCGGGCCGTGGAAATTCGCGGATCACCGTGCGTCTTTTCGCTCTCTCGGTTTTTCTTTCCCCGTCGCGTTTTCTCCGCATCGCTTCTTTATACACGTTCGCCACTCGCTTCTTCCGGTTGCTAACCTTCTCGTTAAGTTCCTTTTCTTCCGCTATCCTCTTATTTCGTCCCTCTTTCTCGGGATCTACCTTTCTGTACCATCGTTGCTCCATCCAAGGAATCGCCAATTTTCACGGGTGGCTTAAAAACCGCCCATTTTCAGAATTCGACGAGGGATTATCGGTTTTCAGAACATCGAATCGTCCATCGACAGTACTTTAGCACTCGATGGTCGGCTGTCCAAATTAGCTTCGTTCGGCGTAGCGCTTTAATCGACCGTTAATTCCTCGCAAGTCTAATCAGATTTGCATCGATTCCAGTATGGACCGATGAACCAGTGTGGATCTGATTAGGGCAAAAGTCATGCATGGCTAATTCCATCCGCGTAACTTGTCCGAACATTCCGGAGTGGCTGGCTAAAACCGAAACCACGAAAGCGGACAAAATAGTGCCTTCGTAAATTATTATAAAAACCATCCCGATCAACGTCACTCTCTTTAACGACAAGATTTTTCATTCTTTCGTACGCATAAATAATTAAATTCACCCTAGAGTATTCGATTGGCAACTAAGTTATTGCGTATTTATGATTTCCCATTTTTCAACCGACGCCGAATAAAATCCACGCAAGGGACCGATGCAATATTTTTCCTCGATGCCAATCGAGTCACCGACTTTCGAGCAACAATAGCCATACGACATTTCGAGTGCACAAATGTAATTAAAGATCAAACTAAAGTCATCCATCAGCGAGATTTACGATTACACGGCTAACCAGCCCAATATACCAACGCTCCTTCCCTTCTTTATACCCTTTGTTTGGCCCGCGTCATTTATCAAACAGCCTACGAAGCTTGTGAGTAACACGCAGCTATCTGGGCCGTGACGAATATCTTATCGAAATGCATATTCATACGGCGAACAAACCGAGCCGAAAGCGTAATAAACCACCGTCCTTCGAGGTGGATTTATAATCGCGCGTAACGCGCGGTGAATGCCAAAGGATTTCGAAGCAGATTCTCGGCACTGTGCGCGCTTTCCATCGAGAAGGAAAATAACCATTAGGAGCCTGGGACCATCAAGGGCTCTTATTACAGGAGTTACTCGCCAAGGGTTAGGCGAGCAGTTCGCGCAGGCTATTTAAGGGGTGTATCGCTGATTATAAATAACGCGCGTAAGAGATGAAATAATGAGAACGATCGTGCGCGAGGCTTGCGTGCGAGCTTTTCACGCTGATAGCCTGCTCTGGTGTTGCGTAATTGTTGCCAATGGGAGACGCCTTCGTAAGCACTGGACGCAAATCGGAGGGGGGATGATTATAATTATCGTTATCGGTCCTCGCGGTCAGAAATAGTGACGCGATATGTAACTATGGACATTAATACTTCCTGGGAATATTGTGAATTAGAAGGACTGGAGTGTATGGAATGTGATATGATACAAGGAGTATAAAAAGGGTCGTTTGATGTTTGAATTTGTATCTTGTTGGTGTTGTTGGTGTATCATTGTCGACCACTTGGTAGGTGGTAGTATTTTTAGAAGGTTTATAAGCTTTTTCCACGTTTTTTTTCTTAATGCTAATTTGATTCGTTATATACAGGAATTTACTGATTTAATTTTAAGGAGTAATTTATAACCTTTTAAATATGATACTGTGCGTATAAGGGATGAATATATACCTTCGATATTTATTTGGTGTACGAGACCCACTGTACCGGATGAAAAAGCTTTTAGCAGATGTATTTCAAAAGCTCGATCGTTTTTGGGATATAAACATTTTTGTATGGCGGCATTATGATCGATTTACTGGCGTCTGTCGTCGCATGAGATATTACCTCGGTACTTACAAACCACGTCCCGAATTCTCTTGTTCGATATGAATACGATACGTTTATATAAATGCGAATTCAATAACGTATGAATGTATATATAACGATTTTCATTGATGACCAATAAAGTCGCGTGGATGCCTCCATATTTTGTAAGCGACATTATTCTTCCTGTGTTCGAGCGACGAATGTAATAATGCCTTCGTAATTGACCAAAGTTCCAGAATTCTGTGCTTGTTATCAACAGAATGCAATTAAAAGTTTAATGTCGCAAGTTAAAGGGAATTTCCTGGGCGTACGCAGAAAATGCTCGTTTCGCCGGCTGTCTAGGAACTGGAATTACAAGTGCACATGTATTTCAATGAAACGCTTCCCAGATTTTCCAAATTTTCTTCTCCAATGAGAATTTTCTTCCAACGAGTTCCTTGCAGTTGTAACTACTTACATACCAATAGCGAATTTCGCTCACCGTCCAATTTTTTTACATCGATTCGAGCGATGCTCGAAGGGCGCTTAAAGTGTTTTTCATATATACGATTTTCTTTATCTTTTACCATAAACATTGCAGAGCTTTCGATTCTGATATAAAAGTTTCAAGTGCAAGGCATCGATGTCCCTGACAGGAGGAAGGATCACGGCTATGTCGAAAGTACGTGTCGAAAGTGACGGGCGGATAAAATACAAGCAAATCGACGAGACGCTTCTCGCAACTTTCGTCGAATTTCCTCAACTTCGACGCTGGATGTATTTTTAAGCGCATCAAGTCCGATTCACGCAAGGCGATCGGATCGATCGTCGTAAATCGCGAAGGGATGGAATGTTGGAGGGGGGAGGGGGGAGGGCGACTCGTTTACCTGCAAAAGTCTTCGCGCTTCGTCACGAACGTGCAACAGGTACAGCTAATACGGTAAGATCGCATGCTGCAATTAATTTTTTAACGCCGGCTCGTTAGCCCCGTGGTTTTTCGCGAGCTCGACAAAAGGCGCACGCCAGATCGAAATGCGTTTCCATGGAAATTATCGCGCCTCCTCGAGAATGGAAATTCGAATTTTGCACGAAAGCCCTCGTATCTTTCTCCCTTTTCTTTTCATCTTTCTCCGCGTCGCAGTACGGTGATTTGATATTCTGGTATCCTGGACTAAATGTGAAGTTATTCATTGGTTCGCGTAAAAGTTGGCGTTTCGTGGAAATTTGTTTGTATGGAAATTTTAGGATTTCTGACGTCACGCTCTGGCTGATATGAAATTGATTATATCAGTCGTATACCTATATACAACTTTTTATTATTTTTCAATTATCGGACTGAATCGAAATTCGTTAAAATCCACTTTGCATTGCAGATTTTTGCCAAGATTGTAGCCTTCTAAAACATTGTGCGCCATATCGAAATGGCGACTTCGATTTCCTTTTTCGCGGTATGAAAATGCGTTCAGGAAGATATCGACGCGTGAGCCGAGTTAATTGAAAGTTTTTTCTGAAATTCGCCGACTCGCCGTTATTTTTCGATCAACCAAAAAGCTTTCCTGGAATATGCCGTCTCGCGGTTATTCCGGCGAAAAAGTGGAAATCTAAAGCGGATAGTCGCAAAACTGTATTATTCTATTAAGCGCCGAATAATACTCGAAGGATGGATTACGACGAGGAGCTGGAAATGCACATATAAGTCTATATGTCGCAGTGGCTAAATCTGGACTACTCTGAATTCCAAAACTCTAGAATGTAGTCTATTCTATATTTGGAGATATTAGAATCTGGGTTATTCTTGGTTTCAGGAGAATAGAATTTAGGTTATTCTTGAATCCGATGCATTAGAATCTCGATTATTCCGAATACAAAAACGTTATAATCTACGTATACTTCACGGTCGGACATTGATTTTTACGCTATTATTGATTTCACTACGTTATAGCCTTTAAATCGTACAGTTACGACTCAATACTGAAAAACTATGTTTATTAATTATTTTTATCGGTGTTTTTTTATATCATTTCCTCCGCGTATTCAGTTCTCCCCGTATACCAAGAGCTTGCTTGCTTCATTAACACAATATCCATAATAATAATAGCAATACCAATTTGATTACCACGGACCAAAATTGATCGATTCGATTCAATTTTAATTTTCGATCATAAATCTGAACCGTTTAAAAATAATGCTACATACCTAGTCCTCAACACTGATACACGCTTCCAGTGGAGAACACGGCGCTCATGGAGACCAAGAAAAATACAGTACTCTCAATAATAATAACAATAATAACAACAGTCATAATAGGGATATAAATCATTTTTTCTTCAAAAACATCAAATTCGAGAGAGCAAACGAGACTTCATAGTTGGGCACTCACCTTATGGCGGATAAGCGATATGTTGTTTGGAGTGGGGGATGAAACACCTCGGTCTTCCGTGCGTATGCGTCGAAAACGGCGGACACAGGGGCTCTGAGCTTCTTCCGAGATCCGCGGTCACTTCGCGCAACACCATTGCAATCGGCTCGCCGACCACCGTGGAATTTAGCACACGAAAATCACGCGTCCTTGGAGCGTCGAGAACGTGACCGAGCATTCGAGGGCTCGCGCTCGCCTCGCGGTTACGGCCACACGAGAAGTCTATCCCGCCTTTCTCGGAGGAGCTCCGATATCACCCGGCTCGTCGGAGCTGGCCCTTCAGGGTCACCGCGGAAGAACCGACGGGGGCGAAGCCTCGCGCGGAAAAGCGACGCTTCGGAACCGCGTCGCCGATTTCTCGAGCAACCAATGTTATTCGTCTTCGACCTCGATGCCAAGATTCGCCCCGAAAGTGGATTCCCCGCCGGAGGCTCTAATGCGTGCGCGTGTCGCGTGCAGAAAATCCTACGAGCTACGATACTCTTTAGTCCTGCCCTCCCTCGATCCGTCGTTCCTGCCCCGACTGGAGGATCGACCGACCCCTCGATCCTTGCTCGATTCCACTCTCGATCGGCGCTCTCCCGATCGAACGATCCGAGGCACTGTCGACGCGGAAATCCCCACGACACGAGACACTGATACAGTTTCCTCCCTAGGAGCCTTCAAGAATGTTCTTTGGCCACCGAACAGTGCGGGCTGCCCGGACTCTCTGATTTTTGCCTGCAAGGTGAGAATAAAAAGGCGGAACTGAGGCTTCGTCGTGTTTCGCTTCATCGTTCGGTGATTAATGTTTATGTGGATGTTTATGGGTTCCTCTAGTGTTGATCAGTATAGGTATACAAAGTGTTCGTGAAGTTTTCATCGTCGTTTACCAACGAATACTTGCGAAACCTACGAAGAATCATCGGAAGGAATATTATGCGGAAGGGGATTGATCCGTTGCGCGGAAGGCTGGTCGGGCAAAGTTTCGATTTGATGCACGAAACGGTGGAACGAGAGGCTTTATAGAGATATTGTGCATTTAGGGAAGATCAATGTTTGCTTCGTTACAAGCTGCTTCGTTATAACCGTCTTAAACATAGCAAAGTTCGATAATTTGCTCGTCAAACTACCGGTGTCCACGGACACGGGGATATTTTGATAAAACCTAGCGCGGTCTATGTGAAACCGTTAGATTGATCTAATAAAATACGAGGAATAATGAAATCAGTTGTTTGTGGAAATACGAGCGTTGCAATTGCGTACAATAACAGAAACAATATGGAAGACTTACTATATAAAAAAAAAAAATCGAAATACGCAGAAGACTCTAGTGATCAGTGGAACACGGCAAGCGTCAGACGTTTGGTGACAACAGTCATCGGTAGATCACAGTATGCATCAGACATTGGGTGACGACAGTCATCAGGAGAACACAGCAAGCACTAGACATTGGGTGATGATAGTCATCGCTAACACACAGCAAGTATCATACGTCGGATAACAATAATCTTCGGTAGAACACAGTCTACATCAGACATTGGATGATGACAGTCATCGGGAGAACACAGCAAGCGCCAGACATTGAGCGATGATAGTCATCGCTAACACACAGCAAGCGTCAGACGTTGGGTAACAATAATCATCGGTATGAATAATCAAGGTTATCAGGAGAAGACAGGAAGTACTGGCTTTGATAGTCATCGAGAAGACACAAGGAGCGTCAGACGTTGGGCGACGATGGTCACGATTGGTATCCAAAGGGTTAAACGAGTGGCCGCGTACCGAGGAATCAATCGGTCCTCCCGCCGAGCGGCCGATAAAGAGCGCCGCTCGTTATTCCGCGCAGCGACCCGAGCCAGATATGGGCACAATGCGGAAAGAGCTCCGCGCTTTCACGCCGGACGGCAGCTCTTTCTACGTGAAACTAATAAACATCCCTTGTATCTCGAAATTTCTAAACGCTGCTCATCGCTAGAGGAGCTTACGACGAGGATCGTCCGATGGATTTACCGTGAAACCGACTGGTATCCTTAATATTTTTATAGTAGACGGTACTTAGCGATGATATAAAAATTGCACACGAAAACAGGGTAATTTAAGAAATAAACGACAGTAATATGCGACAATTTTGTAGATATAATTATTAATGAAATTCATCAGGTCGCTCCAGATCACCTTTTCTCGTGGTGAAACTAATGAATTACCGATCCACCTCTAAACATTCGTCATTCGTGCAGCACATTTGTACAGTCTGCATAGTAGCCGAACTTGGGTATAGTACCAACGATATTCCATAATCCAGAAATAGCCAACCGCAGTAGTCTTTGATAGACCCAAAGAATAGTCAAAATAGTCTACGATTATAAAATATGGCGAAAAAGAGTCTGTACGTTCGTTACCGAGCGTTTGAAAAATGCTTCGCATTCTTCGCCACGCTCTCGTCACGTGCCCAATACAACTTAATAAACCCAATTCGGAGGATGCTCGATATTTCAGGAGCGGCAAATCGCGACTCTCCCCGATCAATCCGTAAAAATGTACCTCGCACAACAATATCCCCCTGCGTCTTCCAGTAAAACGTCGACAAACGTCTTATTGTCTCCCATCACGCAACCACACGCGCTCTCCTCGCTCTCGCAACAGAACTGAACCAACACGACGCAAAAACGCCTCCGCACCTCGCGGACGGTGCATCGAAATACGCTAATAAATTGGGAAAACTCCACCGTAAACAATACGCGCGTGTGCTTGCCAGCAAAACGTCGGAATACGCTCCGTTGTCTTTAACCACGCGCTCTCGTCGTAAGGCAAATAAAACCACTACGACGGAGAAAACGTCCCTCAAAATTGACCCATTAAAACGTCCTTCTATCGATCCAAAGAAAAAAGGCAACGATGGCATACAGTCGAACGGGAACAACGTGGAAAGGGCCTCGATACATCGAACCTAACCCTTTCCAGCGTCTTAAATTCAAGAGCACAACACGAGAGATCCCCCTTCACGCCAACGACAAGGAACCCCCGAGATTACCATTCGCTACGCAACAATCCACTCTTTCGCCACTTGCGTAACGGAGACGCGAATCCTCACCGCGAGGAATATTCTGGCTCTTTCGATGCCGAGCGAAGCGTCCGAATGGGTAAGAACCGCTTACCTCGAGCACCTCCTGCGTCTCCTCCTCGAAGAGCAACCCCGATCCAGTCCTCCCGATCGCCACTTGTTAAGTCGGCCCTGCTGTCACGTTCCTCTCCAGGGGCTTCTCGGTGGTGCAGGTCGAGAGACAGCGGCGGTACAGCCTCGTCGGCTGCGAGGCTTCTCTGCCAGGATCATGTCTCCCACGGAAACATCATCGTCCCTCGACGATCCTTCCTCGTACCTTCCTCGTAGCCTCCCCCCTCTCCCCTCGCCCTCCCGCATCGACCGTCGAGATCATGCACCTCCGAACTCCCGTCCTCCGCCACCTTCCCCCTCGCCAATCGCCGTGGCTCCAGGCGCCTAGAAGGGACCTCCTTCGTCGCACCAGCCGCCGAGGGAGGAACGAGCTATCATGCCGGCCGATCTCCCCCAGGTGCGACACCCAACGCGCTGACTCTCCTCTCGGCCAGGACGGTGTTTACACGCTGCAAAGGGCGCCATGCTCGCTAACCGTGGACCCACCTCGCCGAGGATCGCCGCCCCGTCGAGCTCCCGCGACCCGACGCCGCCACCAAAACCCAGGATCGACTCGACGGCATCGCGAGGCTCGGCCCCTCGCTCTGAAAGTCCCTTTCTCGGTCCCACCGCCGACACACGCGTCCCTCTCGCTCTCTCTCTCTCTCTCTCTCTCTCTCACTCACTCCTCCTTCGATCTGCCGTCCCTCTCGCGCTCCCAGACTCGAACCAAGCTTTCCCTGTGCCCCTCTCGCTCCCTCTCGCACACTCCTACTCGGCCCCTATCCCTCGCGCTCTGTCTCTTTCTCTATCTCTCTCGCTCTTCCTCACTCTCTCTCTCTCTCTCTCTCTCTCTTTCTCTCTGTCTCCGTCGCGCCGACCAAAGCTCTCCGACGGTGCGTCGCGTGCCGGAGTCGTCGTCGAACTAAGCTCCGTTGGAGCTAGCGCCACGCCCTCCGAGCAGGTGGCAGCACATATCGCTACCCTCGCACCTCCCCTTGAGGAACGTAGCTCGCGATTAACCGCTCTCCCCCCCTCGTCTGACCCTCACTTCCGCCCCCTTCGACCGTGACGAAACGCTGCGTGACGTAGCGCCTTTGTTATGGATGTGCGTGCACAGGTGCGTGCGTGTGCGTGTGCGTGTGTCGCTTCGAAGGAACGCCGCGTATGCGCCAAGCTTAAGGCTAAAACCATGGGGACGCTTGAGAGAAACTGGTCGGAGCATCGGGGGACTTTGAGTCGTGGTGTTGCGTGCGCTGTGTGGATGGATGTTTAATGTGTGGGATATTCGTTGCGGTGTGTGGATTGATATAGTGATTTGTGTACGTTCTTCCTCGGTTTCTTTGAGGGTGGATTTGGCAAATGTATGCCTGGAATATGCGCGGCAACTGGCTCGTGGGTTTGGTTTTGAACCCCGTGAAATATTCCTCGATCGGTATGGATGTGAGTGTAAGCGTAAAGGAGTGTTGAGAGAGTTTATACGGCGCGTATAGAAATTGTTCCTTCGTTGGTATCAACGTTCTTACGTGTCGTTGCGATTATCGAAACGATTCTACGATAGTGACTGGATTGCTTGTTAATTGATATCGATTTCTTTAAGGTTAGTGCAGGAAGAAAGACGATGCCGAATGAATAAAGAAAACGCCATGTAAAAATTTCAATGTTGTTCAGAATATTATCGACTTTTTAACGCTCTTCCTTAGTTGTCTTTAGTTCTATTTGTATCTTTCCTTCGATCAACAATCGCCCATTGGCTTCCTCCACCTCTATTTTCATCTTCCCAAAGCCAATGTTCCTTAAATATTACCTCGAAGCCGCGGTTCGTCGTTAAACGCTCGATTAACTTCGATGGCAACGTTCGAGCATTGTCTTCGCAACGATGAATGCGTTTTACGACGTGGTTTTCGAAACGACGCACGAGAAATGACGCATCGATAATCCGTCGAACGAAGCTGGGCTTAACTGGGATCGTCGAAAACGATGATGGACCTTCTGATTTAACGGCGAATCGCGAAATAGGCGTTCATGAAGCGAGTTATCGTCGCTATTGTACGCCCACACTTTTCGCGGTGCATGCACGCGCAATTTATTCGAATCCGATTTTGCTTTTAAAAACTCCACGTTTCCCTCTTTGAACGCCGCCCAATTAGTCTTGATTTATTAACGGTAATTACCATCCAACGTGCTGTGGGTACGTAACATATTTTCGAATAAACGATTTGTAGTGAGTAACACGAGAAATGAGACCGCGGAAGAACTTATTAAACCATGTAGGAAATATGAATTTAAACGAACTTGCATCGATCGTAAACTTGACGCGTGAACGATGTATCTGGATCGTCTGGCGGACATTGTTGCGAAAATTTAAATCTACTTCCACTCGAAATATCCAGGATAAATTGCCATCGATATTAATTTCCTTGAGACAGCCGCGCAATGCGATAATAAATGAGGATTTAATATATACTACCGGCATGTATCTGGCGAATAAAGGGGCAGGTAGATCTGGAGGAGATTCAGCGGCGGCCAATGGCGCCGAGTAAATCCCGAATTCTACTTTCGTTCTTGCGTTATGATAAAGTTGCGGAACAAAACTCGAACGGCACGTAGAGGATCTTACAAAGAAACGTGTCGCGATTGTCGAAAGAGGCCCCGGAAAAGTTCTGCGTCCAATCGCGTTACCAGCGAGGAGACATACGACGAATATTTCGTTGGACGATTCCTCTTGTTTACTTCAATCAGATTAAAACAACGGAAGAAAGTTGTCCACGGTAATTATGCAAGGCGTGGCTGGAATAAAAGGGTATCCACGCTCGTTTCTTCGAGCTTCTCGAGTTTCTTCGAAAAGCCTGGCGCGAGTATTTTACACTTGTGCTCCGGCATTTTGGAATTGGTCTCATCGATATCTCAGGACTGTCGATGCGTTTGCAGGATTTAGTAAAAAAAAACTTAATGGTAAAAGTAAGATCAATATCTTACAAGATCGTGTGATTATATAACATTGATCAGTCGTTATCCCCTGACAATCGATATATCGACTAAGCCAGGTTCAAAAAGGTATCGAGAAATTCATCCGTTTTAACTTTACTTCCAAAATACTTGTCTAACAAAGTCTAAAAGCTGCACGATAATTTCTTCGAAATGCCAAATGCACGCACGTCACGTACACGATACACAGCGTTATACGCAATACTACTCTTAAATAATCTTTAAAACATATTACGTGTTCGAAACGAAATAAATACAGATAAAGGCACGATTTCTCGGGATTAATCTACTATACGCTGCTCGGAGTTTCCTGCGTTTTGTACGATAAGCCAAATTTACCGACGAAATAATTGATCCCCACCGGGAAATCGAGATAATTCTTCACACGCGCGATTTTATCTCCGCCCCAAAGAAGGCCGACCATTGCGTGGCGTGTTCCACTTAATTAATTAAATTGATTGGCCGCGCCGAACGCCGTTCTCATTTTTATTTCCTCCATGGCCAACCAAATTGCCCCTGCGTCTCGAAGGATGATTATTATAATCCATCGCGATTAGGAAGAAGTTAATGCACGCCATCGACGCAATTTTGGTAAACCGGCTCGCGATAAGGGGTGCACCCTGTATGCAAGTTAAAGACCGAGCTTTTACTTATCAGCCTTAGATTACACCGCTGGATTATCCCAACCGCAATTCCGATTATTGCAAAGATAATAGGCTCACGAGCTCATTCCAAACGCAAATGTGCTCACGGAAGGAAATAAAAATACTGAACGAAAAATAATGCCCAAGAACTACTTACGAAATTAATCTTCCCGGGGTAAAGTTTCTCCGAGTAATAAATAATACACTATATAGACTATATATTATATGATAATACTATAGGGTGGGCCATCTACTGGTTCGTTTCTCTCAAATCTGTAATTTAATCCAAAATCAGTCTCCAACTTAAATCTTTCTGTAAATCGTTCTGGTTTTTCATTCTTAAATCGGAGACTCCAACCTTCGCGATAAAAATAAATTTTGTTTTAAATATCGATGTAGACTCGTTTCATAGTGTTTTTAAAAATAAACTTTTATATGACCCACCCTTGTGTTAAGTTATCCCCAAAATATCTTCCGGTATCTGCACGCCGCCGCTTCATCCAGCAATATTTATATCCCAACAACACAAACACGAAACCCGATCCGCGAAACGTCCGAGTCTTCATCCTTCGCTCATCTTCCAGTCGCATGCATAATTCCATAAAACAATACCGGACAAATACGTCGTGCAGCCGTTACTCCTTTATATGGAACGAAGCAAAACTTTTGAGACAAGCCAATGTATAGTAACGGAGGAATAAATATCCTCCGAGCGCTTAAATGCCTCCTGAAATCGCGGAGCCTTTACGGAGCAACGTATCGTAAAGGTATTCATGGGCCGCGAAAGGAGGGCCAACAATCGTGCTCGGTTATCGTGTCTCGAAGGAATCGCATCGATCGGCCGATACCGAACGGGAATTTGCGCCGTGCACTTAGCATTCGGCTTAATAACCAGGAGATACTTATCTAGGATTCCAAAAAGTGGAAACCCGGAGGCCGAGATACGAGCCGGCGATATCGATCTGACAATTAGAATTGCAGACGATCCATCCTTCTATTCCTGGGCCATATCAATCTACGGCACCCCGCGGACGAGCCCCGGCATTCGACCTGCCCGAGTTGCTCCTGGTGAGACCAGATAGCGCATCCTCGGACAAGATCCAGTCCAGAGATAACGATTCAAATGTTAATTGGCTCCCTGCATTCGTCTCACTTTGGTGATTCATCAGCGCTGCCGCGATCCTGAACGAGGAATAGCAGGGTCCGGTGTATACGTTGCAACAGGAGCGTCAACACGGTTAACGTGTACGCTCACTAATTAGCGTACGCGTGTACTAATTTGGAAAGTAAATGTATTCGCGATCGATCGAACGTATGCTGAGACCGATGAAGGTATATGTTTTTGCGTCTGATTTTTGGTATTGTTTGGTGGTCTTTTCTTTTTAGGAGCAGTGAAGCGAAAGGGTTTTTCTCCTTTCGTGGTTGTTTAACACTATTCCTATCGGCCATTTTGAACATATATTTAGGAGTACTAAATGTATCCTCGAAGAAAAAGAGGACGAAGCGAAAATGTCGATGGATTAATTTATCGATCCGTACACTGGGAGAAAATCATGGAAAATGTCAAAAGTGAGCGCGTCTCGAAGTTCTACGGTTTTTCAAAGAAATCGCTGACCGGTCGTTTGACCGCTCGTGGTAGGAATAGTGTTAAATGTTTCTGAAGAACCGAGTGATCTTTGAAGAATAACATTTACCATCCGTAAAGTCCTTACTTAAAGGCATCGAACATCGACCATGGGATAATAAGATATATTCACTGGGAAATTGAATAATTACACTGACAGATTACGTTATTCGTATATTCTGTAACGCGACGATGTTGGATTAAATTTGCATCGAGGGTTTACGGGATATAATTAACGCAATACCGTTATTAGTTTGGAGCAAGGATGGAATCGGAGTAAAGGCATCCGAAGCCGTTCCTCTCCAACCCTGGCATTGATGAATCGAGCCATCGGCCCGGATTTAAACGACGATACCACGATCGTTGTTTACTTTGAAAAATATCGTACTTTGGCGAGCTATTAAATCGACGAGAAGCGAAAAACACTTACAAGGTCTTTTCGGACGAGCAAACGATGCGATCGGGCTTCTCTTGATTTTGAGTAATGTCTCATTCGAAGTGTAATAGAAACCCCATTTTTCACGAAAGGGAGGATTTAAAGGGCAGGTATTTTGCTCGAAGAAGCTCGATTTGTTATAATCGAATGAACGAGCCTCGAGTGGCGAATGCCGAGGGCCAATATCTTCGGTAATTGAAAGCCAAACGTCGGGCGTACGGTTTGGTTATCCTTTTTTCCTCTTTTTAAATATCCTGCGACGCTTAGATAAACCGCGGGCTACGTGCTTCGAAGGCCTCAGTAGCTCCTGAAAACTCCGAACGTCCCTCGGGAATTCTCCCATGCGACACGAATACCTCCAGCACAGTGTCTCCCAGTTTTTCATCCTCCCTTGTAACACGCCAATATCATTGACTCAATGGTGTCCCTGGAATTTTCGTTTTTTTTCTAAATTCATTGTTCGCCACCGACCGCTAAGGTCACTTGGCCTAGGACCTACTGTTTAAGGTGGGTTCCGAACCACCTTCAACTTAAACCTAAAACCTTAAAAACTTAAACAGAGCTACGCTACGGAATCTTCGTGTCCACGCTGTGAGCGCGTGTGAAAAGCCAATGTCGGCTGCGGGTGAAATTAAGGCGGCTGGCGGGATCGAATTTACAAGATTCATGCCGTGGAATATTTTTCGAGCTCGATTGGTCCGCCATACATGATTGCGCATCATAAGCTCTCATTAAGATCAAAGGATCGAAGCGGGGCAAAGTTGTTCGAGGAATTTACATCTTGCCGCTGTTGGCCGTTGGCTTTTGAATTAATCACCATACTTAATATCACCGGCGGAGCCGAGTGATATTTCGATACTCGGTAGCTCGAAGACAAACAGGAATGTTGTTAGCCGCCTTCCAAAATCTCTCGAGTCGAGGCTCAATTATGATGGACGAGTTTCTCCCGTGTCGGGCGTAATTATGATATCGACGATCTAACGAGGGGCTCCGCAAGTGGAAGAAGGCGAGAAAGAAATTCATCCCTCGAAAGAGGAAAATCGATGAGGATGCTGATTGGAAATTGGGAAGGGGGGAATTTTGGAATTTCTCGAGGAATATACATTAGGATGGAGAAGTGAGGGGCGAGGAACGGAGCCTTGCCTCTGCGGCACTTAGATGGTAATCTGCCAAGTGTAATTTAAAGAACCGTTGTAAGAACGAGTTGGTCATCATCCAAAGAGGGAGAGTCGGAAATTCATTGGAAGGATGCCATGGACCCATATGAACACTTAAACGTTCATTATCTCGAACCGTCTTTCGCGCTGTAATTAGACAACTTTTGGCAAGCAGCTCTGAGCGCAAATGGGGATCCGTCCGGAAACGGAGCCATGCATGCTGTGCAAGATGGTTATAAGCGAATAAAAAGTTATTTAGAGCTTCGTATTTGCTCGATGCCTGGTGCTTTTGCGAATGGCGTATAATCCTGATGCGGTGCATGATAAATGCGAGAAGAAAGGGGTGAAAGTGGAAAAGAGGCGGAGTTTAACGTTTTTAGTTGCCGTACAAGCGGAGACGAGTAAAATTGCATTTTGGTCGATGGAGATAAATTGAAAATTCTTTTATTACAAATTAATACAAAGAAGTGAGAAGTCGTTTTAGTTCCTCGGATCGATCGATTACTTTTTGGTAGAATGCACTGCTTCTCGCAGTTCATTTCATCGGAAGTCTCCGATGTGTATATTATAAAATGCGAATTCCGAAGAGATACGTGAGTGACAAAACGGTGATCGAATGACAGATTATTCTGTCGCATTGTAACATCAAACTTCGATCGGATTTTTCTGTCACCATCTATCTATTCCAAAAAGTTATAATTGAGTTGTTAAAAATGGTAAATTTATATACTCTGCTTACAACGATTATATGTAACTCGTGAAAAGAAAGTTTTGACACGATGTATGAATACAAGTAAAAACGTGATGGTTGAATTAAATGTGGCGCGAATTTTGCCAGATTTTTAATGAGTAGGCATAATAAACGCTTTATCGCCGAATTTTTGCCAGCACCAATCGTAACTTATAGAACGCGAGTTTCGTGAAACTACGCGAATTTGCGTGGTAAAGGAACGATGAGTTTGCGTAATATTTTCTCACGTTGTTAAATTTCAATTTCACCAGGAATATTCTATTACTACGCTTTTAAACTTTTCTACTCGTAAGTAACTTACGTGCTACGTCACCATCGAAGATACATGTGTGTAAAGCTCGTTGTATGAAAAAATATAAACGCACGTTCTACGATACAAAAAGGAAACTGATTAATTGACATCGGTTAATTCTGCCAAAATCAATTCAGCTTATATACGTTGTAGTCGATGCTTCCAAGCGGATAATCTGTGCGGAATTGCGCGCTACGAATTTAACGAATTCGTCGAATAGTAATATAGAATAATAAAATACGTTCGACGGTTTGCAAATATAAACTTTAAATTAATACATTAGTTTACGGTTTCTTTCTACGACGCCTATTATCTCTAAGAATAATCACATTGCATTTCTCAGCTAAATTCCACAAGCAGCGTGTTCTTTAAACCTACGAAAATTGGGGCGTTGGATTTACAATAGTGCCGTTTTGGGTATACAATTTCTACGACCCTAATTTTCCTAATATGAGCTGCAAAAGTCGAAATACCGGTTTAGTTAAGAAAAAAATGGAATTACAAACATCGGTTGTAAGGTGAATTTGTCCTTTAAAAAGATTGCGCATTTAAATGAGCTACATTAAATAAGTTAAACTATTATTAGTATAACAAATGGAAGGAAATTGTCGCCCCTTATATTAAAATTCCATTGTAGAATGTTGAAAATAAAGGTCGCCCTTCATTTTTGTTGCAAAAATGAAAAAAAAGGGATCTGTCTTCAATTTTCATAACGTAGTGTCATATATATATACTCCTTAATATCTCTAATAATTATCCAATCTGGACTTAAAAACACTCACGAAAAACAATATTATTTGTATAGTCTATCAAAATAATTTTGAGACCAGGCTCAAATAATTAAATCTCTCTATTTCTATCGGCGCTTGTAACATTGGAAAACTCATTTGTGCATACACTCGTCTTTCTAGGAAGATGTAATTAACTATAATCTACGATCAGGTATCAAAAAGCCGTTTTGTTAAGTCATCGTAAGACAATAGGCTACGAAACACCTGTTCTCGCTACTAGTAATGTTCATTTTTAGACAGCGAATTTTACGCAATGACGCGTTTTTGACAAATTGATTTTGCAATCTTCACTCAAAGATACATTTCTCGAAATATGTTTTAAGAAATGCCATCGTGTAAAAACGATCGAAACGCAAACTATATTTAGTCCAAATCAATGATCCAATTATCGGACTTGAAATTATTTTCATTCCCTTCAATTGTATATTAATACTTGTTACAAATATGCTTAAGAATAATATTACCTCATCACCTTCTTGCCCACTAATTTAAAAAATAAATACTTTTTCGAAACATTACCTCCCATTTTTAATGTAAAAATATTTATTTAGCAGAGATTGAGTTCAGTACTGATATCTCAGAGCAGAGATTGCACGTTTAAAATTATTCTGTATTCTGCACATTTACGCTTAACAGAAATCTCTCCAAACCTACCCTCATTATGCAACATTCCTCACAAATCGCTTCTCCGATCAAAAATATTATATTTCCAATCTTATCATCGAGTACCCTTTTAAAATTATCTTTAAGAAATCATACTTCCTCCAAACAAATGCGAGGAAGGAATTCTTCGTTAGCCATCGCTACGAACAGTCATTCCTTCTTCGCAATCATCGCGCAAAAATCGCTTAAACCGCTTTCAAAAAGAGACCTTCATAAAATCCGCGGTCCAATCGTCAACGAATAACAATACGTTCGCCTATCTCTCGCGATTAGAAAATGCAGCTCGTCCAAAAATGCGGCCGCACCGCATCGGCCTCGCAATTTGGCGCAGCACCAATCGACTGGACGAGCGATGCGTTTTTCATTCCGCTTGATAAGTCAGTCGCCAACTTGGGGCGACTCCTGCCACTGCTATTCCTCGTCGACGATTTCGCAGCTGTGGTATTTGCTGGAGGAGTCCAGCCAGCTCTCGACGCCGCTGGAAGCCAAGTCGTCGCAGGAAGGCAATTCCGGCAGAGGCTCCATGTTAGGCGCGCCTTTCTTCGTCAAGTTATTAGCCGGACGGTCCTTCGATTTCGTACCTCCTACTACCAGTGTTTAAAGGACATTATTTCGATGTGTCCTCGAAAATTCTTCGAGAATGTTAAAGAAGAGTATGATAATAGAGAACCTGGACTTGACTTGGAATTATTGATAATGGATACGACTAAGAAAGTCGGTGAAAGTTAACCCTCTATGGAATAATGTCTATAAATTATACAACTTGCAAGGCATTTACTTGGATATTTCGGATTGATAGCACTGCCAACCGTCATCAATATTGTTATCGATTATCTCAGAGACATATAATTAAGACTTATACGTCATCTTGTGAAGAGGTAAAAGTATTTGGTAAAATGTTGATGTACTAGCGTGCGACTTGAAAGGTACACGAGCTCATAGAGGGTTAAATTATTCGTGTATCTATAGATTATGCGATCATGTTTTCTTTATCGATATGAGATAAATTGCAATGCAAATTGTTTGATATAATATGAATAGAAAATGCTTTGACAAACTTTCTAAGGACTTGACGATGGCACCGTACCGAATGAGAGAAGAATTATACGTTACAAGATGCAAAAGGTTTTTGAGCTATCAATTATCGAGTGGATTTGCAAAACAATACCATCGTTCGAAGGTAACTTGGACTCCTTTCGACGGATCAAGGCCTGCCTCGATGCTCTGGGACTGCGGTACTCTCCGCTTATCGTCAATCCGGCGCTTATCGTGGGCAGTCGAATGTCCAAATGCGAGCCCTTATCTGTAACGATCTAACGAGACGTTAGCATGAAGACTGCTGCATTCTTCGACCGAAGCCAGGATAACAAAATGAATGCGCGTTGCAGCTTGAGTGAAATGGTTGTAAGTCCTGTCTATATAAGTCTTGTTTTAGTGGTTGTAAACGAACGATTCTTGCTCGCAAGTCGTCAAGTGTACTGTCTTGAGTAAGAGTATTGGCATCTGGAAGGAATGAGTGAGTTACTAGCTAGAATACGAGAATAACGTTCTTTGTCGCACGTACGTACTTCCTTCTAAACATAACATACGTGGAGAATAAAAGAACATTGAAAACAAACGAGATAAAGCGGGCTATGAATTGAACACAATGTCGTCGACGTAAGTCTTACTTACTTCTCTCCTTTCTTACGATAAAATTTATATTGATACGAGAATCCTACTACTATGCTATCTCAAGTGCAAACTTTTCAACCGAGAATAGTAGCTTAATTCAAGCTAAACGATTAAACTATTTCTCCTTAACACTTAAACGTGAAAACGACGATCAATCTCGACAAGCTGAAAACTTCATCCATGGTGATATCATAACTCCGGAGTGTCTTGTAAGATCGTTTAAACTCAATATTTTCGATAAAAGCTAGAAGATCGACCTTTACCTTATTGTTCATAGCGTACAGTTTCGTAGCGATGTCTCTGGCCACTAGAGTCGTCAATACCGTCGCCAAATAGGTCTCCTTTACGAGAAGATACTCCAGAGCAGATCTCTGCCAAAAGAGGTACCTGCACGAGCTGGCAGCGACGATCGATACCTGTTTCGATTACCGCAAACTTGTTATCATTAAGAATCGATGATTAAAATGATAATGCGACGATTCAAAATACAGTTACTCGAGTGCATACCACGTAGACTCCTCAAACTCAATTTTTCAAAAATCAGATTTCATTATTTTACTACAAATTGCACATTGACAAGCGAATATATTACCATTGAAATAACGAATACAGGATATGCTCGATTCTATCTTCTGCTTATCGCATACAAATGTGGAAGATATGGTTATATATTTGATACTCACAGTGATACGTCATACCTTAAACTTATCGTCGACGGATGCTCGAGAACTTTCGAATTCCGGCGAGTCCAGAAATTCGCAGGCGAGTATTGGATGTAAGAAATTCGAATCGCTGAGAACGTTGACCTTTCCGGTGAGTAACAGCCCCAATCGATCCGTCCTCGTTAAATTTTGCATCGCGTAAGCCTCACCCGCGTGCAGTGACATTATCGTGGCGAATTCAGGCGACACCAGCCTTTTGAACTGCAGCCTGGATACCTGTGGAATGTACGATTAAGTAAGCAACGAATACTTGCACAGGATTGACCGACCTCGAACTCTCTTGGAAAATATTAGGTGCACAACTTTGCTCGCATTGTAGCCAACGATGGACGGTACTTTAAATCATAAATGTATAACCAGTTTTTTTTTTATAATAAAACCTCGAATTTTGGGAAAAAAGAAACAGACGGAAGCACTGTTGTACACCTGATAATAACACATTCGGAAGCTTCAGTTTTATAGGATATACGTATAAGAACCATTAAGATCTCGAAAATAATATTTCTTTTCCCCGAGTTCCTCGTTTATGAGCTCGATCGATATATATTTCGTTTAATTCGATTTTTGTGTTTACCTTAAACGGATAGAAAAGGGAGTGATAAACCTCCTCGAGTTCCGGATCGAACGTCACTGGCCTCATTTGATACACGATGTAGAGCAATTGGCCGATATTTAGCAGTAAGAAACTGAAGTTCCAGGAAAAAATATCAGGTGCACAGATTACGTGCCAGGCCCATCCGGATAGTAGTATAAAACCTGAAATAGAATAGATAATACACATTTATATATAAACAAAGAAAAAGCAAAATAATTCGTATTTCCCCCTGTACTTCCCCTTCTTTGTCCATTTAATCCGACTCGAATATTCGATCCTTCAGAGTAAATATTAATTATTTCTCCCGGTCCAGGCACCCAAATTAATTTCCAATGCTTTTCCTTACATTATTTAAAAATAACAATATCCTCGATACAAAATCCTCATAGCGATCGATAATATTTCCTAATTTATCAATCTATCGTTCTGATGGACCAAATATTCAAGTCGCGAAAAGAAAATGAACGGAATGAAGAACGTGATAACATACGCATACCGATAATCAGTACGGCGTGCATAAACAAAATACCCTTCCTGGAGGATGGCGCGGAATAAGATAGAGCGAAGCAGAAATTTGCCAGCTGGAAGAGTATATGTTGCGGCTGCTGCCACAGGCACAAGGCGGTGTTACCTTAAAAACAACAATTAACTCCGATAATTTGCACATCGAAGGAATCCAGAGAAGAAAACCGAGAGTTGCGTTGAAAATTCCACAATAATATTTACATACTGCAAGCAAAACACCCTGCATACCACATAAAAATACGAGAATTATTATCAAATAATTGTTAGCGATACATACAGACTACAAAGAATCTTTCTCGAAGAATTTCCCTCGTGACTTATATCAAACTAAATCATAGACACACCGATCATCGTGCACTCGTAACATATCGGATGTTTCTACACGGTTCTCCTTACGTTTACCAAAATATTAAATCACAATTCCACATCTCAATCCATCGTTCTTTCCTTTTAATCCTAAGAGTCTTCGACCACCACGCATCCCAAACGAAACTCATTCGATCACACTCAAAAGGGAGAAAAATACTCCACCACCAGTGACGATCCACGTTCCGCCATACATTCATTACGTATTTAAGGATAACAAAGCAACGAAGGACAGCTTTCACTCCTCCCCATCCACAAAACTTTCTCGAAGCCAACGCGAAACCTCTTCCGCCCGATTTTCCCCCCAATTCGCGAAAATCTCGCGCAATTTACCTGGGAGATTGTTCATATCGTTGCGGATCCGGGAAGAGCCGACTTGCCTTGCGCAACTCACCTAAGGCCGTGATGTTGTAAGAGGGTAGAGGATCGTGTCCCAGTCCTGGACTCATCTCTTCTATTGGTCCTCGCTGCGGTGGTCCACGGTGAAAAGAGGACTTCCTTAAGCTACTCGCCGCTCATTCTCGCCAACCTGTTTTTGGTTGGTTTCACTACGATGGGTATCCTTATTTTCGAGGGGCGTGCGTTTTCCTACGAGGCGCAGGCGTCGAGGAATCCGCGATCGATCGGCAGCCACGTTGGTTCTGCGGATGCCAAGGGCCACGTTGAATGCCCACCTCGACCACGCGTCCTTTATTATTATTCTCATTCGCCGACCTTTGGATTCGTTTTCCTCATCGGATGACCGTCTTGCCTTGTTGTTCGGTGATTTGAATACAGACTGAAAGCGAGTTATCGCAGGATCTGTGAGAAGTCGTGTTTTTGACCGTGCCGCTTGTCATGTTTCATAATGAATTTTGTAAGGTTTTTCAGGTTTAGGAGAATGCATAAACTTCTTCCTGTTGGAAAACAGTTTTTGATCTGTCCCTTACGTTCTGTGGAAGAAATATGGGCATCGTACGCACACCGGTTATGGGCAAGAGAATCGTCTGTGATTTACGGTGATTCTGGGAGATATTGAAAGCACAAAACGTGGATACTTGATCCGTTCGATTGAGTAACTTAGTATAAGTATTATAAGAATAAATCTCAAAGGAGGTCGCACGAAAAGATCTCCGTACTTCCATCCGCGTCCAAAGGATCCGAAAATTGATTGACGCATTGTCATCTAGAACGATATAAATATATTTCGTGGTGATAATCGGTGACTAATTTAATCCAATATCAAACGGCTAATTTAACAGGTTAGCATACGACAGAAGAGGACAAAGCGCACGAGCCTTCGCTGCAAGTAATGTCCGAGAAATTTCACGGAGCCAGGAGTTTCCAGTCGGTCGATCGGACAAGACAATTTCGAGGATAGCCAGAAATCATTCTCGCAGGAAACGAACACGTGCTGGATAAGCGCGTGTCCATCGATCATTCCGTTTCCGACGCAACACGCATCATCCTCGGACGGGTTGCCGATGGGCTTCCGACCCAAAAGGGTCGCATGCTCGCATCGCGCCCACGAAAGAACGAAACAAACTGCTCCTTGTCACGTAATCCCCATCCTCGCAATTTCAGATTCGACAATGTTATCGCGCTTAAGCGATCGCCCCGCTTTTTAATTACGAAAAACATTGAAGACGCGTCTAACAGTTCGATATCGAATATCCTCGCATCTTACGCTGTCCTTTAAACCGAATTCGATATCTTGCCAGTATCTGATAAAAGAAATCAAAGACGCTTCATGGTAATCCTCAAAGTGGTGAATTTGGTATAACTACAATTTTATCCTGTACTTGTGTATTTTAAATTATTACAATATTATTCTATACCGTAAAATTTTACGCATCGTTTCTGAAGCAGCGATAGCGAGCGGCGTATTTTGATTTCGAGTGGGTCTCAGACTCCACGTGTAGTTAGGAAACAACGACGCTTTATGGTAATCCTCAAAATGGTGAATTCGGCATTACTACAATTTTATTCTATACTAGTGAATTTAAAATTATTAAAATGATTATAATATTATCCTATACCGTACAATTTTACGCTACGTTTCTGAAGCAGCGATAACGAGCGGCGTATTTTGATTTCGAGTGGGTGTCAGACTCCACGTGTAGTTAGGACGCTGCAACGTGAGACGCGATGTACGAAGGGCAGCGGCGGACAGTGCTCGTACCAATGCCATCGAGATCACGTGCGATGCCTGGAGACGAAATAAACACGTTCATTGCAATTCGTTCGCTTCGCATTACAATACGTATTTGTGGAAACCTGATAAAGCAAAGTGCCTTATGGGTGGCTGTATTACCATTTATGCTATTTCGAACAGACTACCAGTCTTCTTTCGTTTCATAATCGAATAAATAATTTGCGAAACCTTGCCGTACGCGCGATGGTCGGATGGGTCTGTGGCACCGCGCGAGTCCGGATAAAGTAAGTGCGCTCTTTGGGATTGGCCAATCGGCCAAGAATATCGTCCTGGCGGTTAAAGAATCCACGCTCGTGGTTTTACTCGATGGAAGCTACCGTAATATGTCAAGGATAGTGCCTGGGATTATTAGTTGATTTTCCTGCGCGGGCTTTTCTAATCCAGCCAGGCAGAATCTTTCAATTTTTCATCGGCATCGCCTGCGACTGATCCATCATCCTTGCGATCGCCGATAGCGACGAAGCTAACTTTTACTTTCCTCATTTGGTGCACGGATACCTCATTAAAAGATTTTGTTTGAATATTTAAATCGAACGAATTGTTATACTTTCTTATCGCATGAACATTAGTACGATTGCTGTGTTAACAAATTTATAATATTGGTAATTCGTTGAACTTATAATGTATATCACATTGAAAAACTCTTAGAATACTAAAATGCTTAAATAATATTTCAACAAAATGCTTGCGAAAAACGACACAAGACGACCACTGTGAAAGAAGGCAGAAAACGAACAATGGCGAGCAAAGTATGTGTCGTAATTCAAGCAATTTCGCACCTATTTTGGATAACCGATCCGAGAACATTCGCGCACGACGATTGCGGTAATTATTTGCCTACGACGCATAGATTCGTGCCAAGGCAGCCCTGCAATTAGTGGAGCACACTCTTATGGAAAATTGTTTCATGTCGTTCTCTTCGTCGAGCTACGAATGCAAAAGCCGACGACTATTTTTGTCCGAAGCGATCGATTCCTTAAACGAGATATAACTACTCTAAATGCATTCGGGATTGCTTTTCACTCAAAGTTAAAAAGGCAAGATCGCTCTTTCTGCAGCTTCCTAATTGATGCGATACGTGCTAGATCCGACGAATACCTTGAATGCATAATTATACTTGGTAAACTCGTCCTTACACCATGGCTCTATTTGAAACTCCGTTTCTTTCGAAGTGAATGTATCGAGTATAATTTAAATCGACGATATATGCATCCGAGTCTACGTCGTCGATTCAATTTCCAATAACTCGATAGTATATTTTAACAAATTTATGAGCGATAGTATATTTTAATAATAACCGATACTCTAATGTGACTTTCTCCTTTATCGAAAGGTTTATCGAGCGTAAGAAATATTATTTCTTATCGATTTCAATATTACGAATAATTAATACCAAGTGGAACAAGTCGGTAACGAATACTACGTGATGCTTGCCTTCAGTTCCAGAGGGCGACAGGATCCCAGCTCGCGTTGATGTTTTCAAAATCTTTTTTCGCCAGCAGCCGAAAAGCGATTGATACGATGCTTTTGCAGAATTGATTTTAATAAATGTAATAGTCTATACAATGGATATAGAGATCGTAAATCGTACAAAACTATATTTATATCATGAAGGTTTTCTTTCTAAATACGTTTATAAGAATTTATATGAAAATGAAAGAAATGTATTATGTAATATACAATATTGTGATCGAATAATATTTTAGAATAATATCTTCGAATTATTTTAGATACAATAATATTTTGGTTATTGCAATTATCGAGAAAAGTTTAGTTCGATTATAAGAGCAATATTCAGCTTCGTATCTGGCAAAGCCCGCGAGAGAATCACGGCATTCCTATTTAACGAATTATCCAGAACGTTGGCAGGGGCATTTTAATTGATTTCTAAATTTTCCCACGGCAGACCCATTTGTACGACACACCGACTATGCATAAATCATACTTATTACTCTTGCTTTTAATTAATTTCAGCCCTGCGTTATGCAACTGTAACACAAACGTTGCCAAGCTTCGCGCAAGTTGATTCCGGCTCGAATGCAATAATCTCATCTGCAAAAATGACCTACCCACTTTTTATCCCTCGGAAATGTTAATGAAGCACGTTATATGCTGATAGAGGCATCGCAATATCGCACAATTAGATCTCGCAAGGTGCGTGAGAATCGTACAAAAATACGCTTCGAGCAGCGCGAGTACTTCGACGATATTCAAATACACAACCATCGACAAAAATGCTCATAACGATTATAACATCCAATCGAAGGCGTACTTTCCTAAGAAAAGTATTCAAGCATTGACATCGGTATATGTAAAATAAAGGAGCTCTGCGATAAGCTACTCGTACAGAAACTTTCATATGTAAATATCGAGGAACATAACTTCTGCTTTGAGGAACAGCAAAGTCGCGACAATGTTTAATTTTCCAAGGAACCGCCGGTGTTTCGCGGAATACAGGCTTAAGAGCCCGCGTCGATGAAAAATAAGAGGGACGATAAATAAAACAGGGATACGACGATCCCAAGGAAGAATGATCGGTGCGCGCGAATACAATTATCCAGCATTGCGCACATCCTCTTTCCAAATCCTCGTAAATCAGGACGAATGGCCGTAAAGAGAAGAAAAGCGGGGGATTGATGAGCGTAGAAAAGAGCGCGAAGTGCGAGCAGTGGCCAGTGAGTTGCTCAATCCTCGGATTTAAAATGAGTATCCCGATCGAAATAAATATCTCGGCTGGCGATGCACTTTGCGAGGCGTCCCCAGGTTGACAGAAGGAACTGGAAGGGAAAGGCGAACTGGCGCGATTTATTTGTTTTCCGATAAGGAACGAGCGATTAACTCGATTCGAGGCGGCCGTATCTCTGATTAATACCATCTCCATCACGAAGATGATATTAAGGATGTGCCCGGGGTGGCGGTGCCGCTTGGGCAATAGTTCAGGCTGCGTCGAAGATAGTGGGCGGTCCGTGCTTTCGTGACATTAATCTACACAGCATCTTTTATCCACCATCGACAATCCTTCCCGCCATTTAACTTGGCCGACAATTAGTCATCGGCCAATTTGCATTTCGCACCTGTTGTCCTTCATGAGGAGCTTCTTCGAAATTAAGAATATGTGAATATATATATATAATCTATATATATATATATATAAATAAAAAAATATATATATATATATATATGTATAATATCATTTTTTCGGTTGGAGATTTATTAATACTTTGCGCGGCTCCGTTGATAAATCCTCGAAGTAAAACGAGATATATGCGCGGCGTGGGCAGTGCATTTTATCTTCGAGGATTGACCGTACTCGTTCGTATTCATTACTCCCGGTGCTCCACTATTTGCGGGGATTATAGGTTATTTATAATCCGTGCATGAGTATATAACGCGAACGATAAATTCTCCTGACCTTCTTGTTGGAAGAAGAAAGAGTTCCGTTTCGTCAGGCGGCTAGTGAAGCTCGCCGTGTAATTCGGAGATTGTGATTTTTAATGATAAACTTCGTACGATCAACCAACCCCTCTTTTTTATCGATTTTTTACTTACTATACGAAAACGATTTCTAAAAAGTATTCATAAAACTCATATCTAGCGAGCATCGTTTGATCCTTGAGAATAGAACAGTCGGCCTTTCATACTACCGATATAACTTTGAAAACCTGATAATAACGTTACGATAAGAAAATTTTTATTGGAAGCAGATATTTAAAGGAACATAACGAGATCTTCCATAAAGGAGAACAACCACGTTATCCCCTACGCCTGGTAGTCGTATTTTTCCACCGAACGAAAGTCTCCGAGACGCCATTCAAAGAGGCAGCGTCGGTGTCGGGCATCGAGGGAAAATCGAGGCGGAGATGATCGGGCATAGCAAATCTCGAGTGCGCCTACGCATCGACCAGGTGACGTCTGGTGCAGAAATGTTAATTCGACATTGGCAGAGTGCGTTTGTCGGCTGACGATAAGTGGCATATCGGTTATTGCGCGTCTCGTCGGAGTCAAACTAAGTCGCCGGTAAGTGGAAAAGGGCACGTGCTTGCACCTGCACGCGTTTGCTTGCATCATTAATAAGACATTTCGAGACAATGTGTCCGTCACGTGGTGCAGGTGTTAAAGTTCAACGCTTTTTTCCTTTGTACCGAAACTTCGACACGACGCTAATCCCATTTGGCCCCAGGCTCCTGACCGTAGGAAGAGAATGTACGCGCGAAACGGACCAAAGAAATACGTGGAAATTAATTCTCGACATTCTCACAATATCCGACTTGTGTTTCGTTATTATAAGACCGGGTGCAGCTTAATTAGATTTTATATTGGGTACAGTGTGATAATGTTGGTTGAGGGATATTGACGTAAGCAATACCGAGGTGAGGAGCGCGGTAACAAAGCAAAGTTTTGCTCGAAGGAAGTGTCGGGTGTCTCGTTAAAAATTTGCCATAACCAATACGCGACATTGACCCTAGTGTTTTGCGATAAGGCGTTTAATTTGGAGCTCGGATAACCGGAGAAATCGAGTAAGAGGATTTGATTTTAATAAAAAGAAAAACTGAAATAACGCTTTTTCATTTTTATTATCGATGAACGATGAAATTAGCGGAGAATTGTGTTTATAAAATAGATTTTATACGCAGGTAGGAGAAAAAGGCAGATTTATTCTATATAATTATAGATATCGTACTCTTATTTGTTATTATCGGTTTAAGAATAACCAGTGATTCTCGAACATTTGTGAAACACTGAACCGTCGATTATCGTTATTTCGAGGACGAAGAGGGCGCAAATTTACGACAAACCCGCGTCATAATCCACAAAGCCCCTGACTTTTGCGGTCCAAATCGTGACCACGGATCAGTTTCCAAGGAGAAAGAAACGCGGGCCTCGAAAATTATTCTTAACGCGCCACGAATTTATGAAGTCCTCCACCAAAAGGCGTTCCAAGAATTCCTAAGGCCTACCGCCATTATATCTTGGGATTATTTTGTATCTCATTGTTGATCTGTAGAGTCATCAGGCCTCTCTGAAGACCCAGCGAATACCATAACTCGGCTAAAAATGTATTTAAGGAACTTGCGGTGACGTAAATCCTAAAGGTGCGGCTTCGTGACTTAGAGACTCTGCTCGTCGGGTTAAATTTTCTTCGACAATGATACCGTGCAAGAAGAAAGAGATGTATAATATAGAGATAAAGAATAGAACTGTCCAAAACCTTCTCGTTATTTCACATTGCTCTATTATACGCCTAAGAAGTAGGGGAATCGTTCTTTCTCTAAATTATCCACTCGTATCTTTATTCGGTGACTAAGTGATTTACTGGTAATAAACGTCATCTTGCGTATCGTATATATTTCGACAAGGAACATCTACGAATGTGTCAGGATTGATTGAAGTTACGAGTAGATTTCAATCGAACACAATGACAACCGCTTGCAGCTTCCACTCTCCACTGACTTACATTGCCAGAGATGCCTTACATTGTACTATTCTATTCGGAGGCCATGGCACGGAGGTTAATAAAAGCAAGAGAGCGTTTGATCGCCTGAGTTTACGATCGCGCAATGAGACGAGAAGATAAACTTCCCTTCCATTATCGTTTTATGGAGATGCAATTGGTATCATCGAAGATGAGTCATCGAGGAGCGTGAAAGAGAATTACATGGATTTAATTTACCTTCGAAACGCGATAAAACCGAGTTGTCCGCTTCGATGGACGCGCCGTCAGAATTGTCTCAGGTTTATCCTTGGAGTGTGTATTGATTGCTGCTACGCAAAGCTGCCAATATTCTATAAGTGATCACGAATCTCGAGAATTTTCTTCCTCTAAAAGCACGGAAATTTTCTAGCAAAGAAAGAGTTGTTGATTCTGACTGGAGAAAAATCACTAATCGTTAATTAATGGACAGGGTTGACGATCACATTTGGCAAAAAGTTGCGAAAACTTTTTGTATAATGTGACCATCGACTTGTTGAGGAATCATATCGAGATTTGAGTATAAAACTCAGACATAAATACCATTAATATTAATAGTGCGCACCTGTATTACGGTAGCTTGTCTTTGAAACCAAAATATTTTCATTTTGATTCGTGAAAAGGGAATTTAATCTGCCGTTATTTAATAAAACGCGCTTCTGTTTCATTTACAAAGCGCTTTAGGAATTAACTCGCTCATAGGGTGTTTAATATCCCCGTAATCGGATTGAATGAACGTACAAAATTAACAAATCGAAGTTTTAGGGATAACCCAAAATATTTTACCTTCATGCCGATATACTTAATGCACTATAAATCCCGATTGAATCAATTCGACGCAACTCAGTAATCCGTATTAAATCAATTAGTACACTTTGCAGGCGTGCAACAAACCATTGTCGAATAATTCGCAGTGCACAAATCCACGCTTATAAGCGGCTGAGCCACTGAGCTAAAGCTAATGACGCTCTGCATTCATAAGCACATCCTTCGTTCGATGAAAACCGCGCTTTGAGGAGCTTTCCAGCTGCAATTCATTTGTCGGAATTTCTGAATTTACCCGCATTTCGTACCGCGATACCAATTTCACCAATATATTCGTTGAAAACGGATGTGGTTATTTGGACATGTTATTATGCCGTGATCCTCCCAGTTAATAAGCGAAATTTCACGAATCTCTCTCAATTTACATAGACCGACCAAAGAGCGGGCAAGTATTGCTTTCTGGGAATGACGAGAGAACGCTTTCCTGCAAATCCGAAATGCCATGTCTTCTTGCTCCATCCTCGCATAAGAAATATCGTTCTCTAATTAGCTTTTCTCCGATCGTAAAACTCCTAAATAGTTTATCTTCGATTGTAAAGTTGTCGCAGATTCGTAACGTGATTGGTTGCTGCAAACGAATTTTCGTCGCATCGTTCGTTCTCAGATTTCTGAACAAGTGGATTTCCCCTAAAAAGCATGATTTCAAAGCCAACTCATATGCTTTCGCGTGTATATTAATCAATTTCGATACGCCATTCGCCTTGGGGCATCGAGGAACATTATTATCGATTTGTAAATTTAATACGATGTTTACACGTATCATTAAATACATCGAACGGGGATTTTTAACTCGATCTTCATTATCGTGCGATACTCATTATTGCATTAAATTACAATATATTAAATTCATTGCAATAATAATGTACATGCCAGCGATGAATAATTCTTACGGTATTCAGCAGCTATACGTTCCTCTCTACCACAATTTCATAATCCTCAAATAATAATGTCCTATTTATTATACAAGAACAGTCGGTGATTATTGGTTTGACAGAGCACTTATTCGCATACTTTATATTTTAATTCTCCACCTGATTTCGTTAAATTAGAATTTCAGGCTATTACATTCACAGTTTTTCGTGGAATAATAATAATCTTGGCCACTGGTGTGTGGCTCGAACGATTAAACGGTTACCAAATTACGAAGTAGATAAGATTAATATTGAAAAAATCGTAAACTTTAAGGCGCCAAATGAAACCGTGTCATGAAAACTGGCGTGGAAAAAAATCGAAGACACAAGAAATCGGAGAAAACCGATATGCGGCAAGAAAATTAGGAGTACGTAGGCTTTTATCAAAAAGGAATTCGAAAAAGACGAAGTAGTCGTTTTAGTTCATTTTACCAACCTCATCGACAGAGGCCCTGACGAACGATGAGGATGACAGAAGCGCATCGCGCGCCGCCGAATGAAGCGCGTTGCGCAAGTTTCGCACGGAGCCCACGAAATGCGTCCCGGCGCGTATTTGCATAACTTTGGCCGCCAGTATTTCTGCCCCAAAATTCCACGAAGAGGTCCCTTTGCGTTTCCTCCTGCGTGTCACCGGTCCCCTAGGGTCACCGGCCGGTCAACGCGACACTGTTCTCCACTTGCGTCGCCGACGAGAGGGAAAAAAGAAGGAGGCTTTTCCTCTGGAACGCAGAACTGGTTCCAGGGACGACGTCCTCCTTAGGCAGAAATCTTTTTTTCCCAACGTGGCTTCGGGAAAGAACTCACTTGCGCTCGATAAGTCTGTATGGATTTGATATTTGGTTACGAGCAAGAAATTGAAGAAGTGACACGATCCTTTCGAGGAAAGAAAGCTTGTTTAGAAGCAATTATTTGATACGGGATCGCGAATAGTTCCTTTTGCTGTCAAGTAGGTAACGTCGATTGGAGTGCAAAGCGCTTGGAAGGACGTGTATTTTAATTTCTAATCAATGTTCCTATCTATTTTTCTTAGTAAGCAAGACAGGATGACTCCTTATTTCGATCGATCAACGCATCGAATATAGCAGGCGAACGTAGAGTATCTTTGTTTCGTGTAACACGTAGACTATCTTTGTTTCGTAGGATGTGAGTCGAAATATACGATCAGGGAGTATTGATTTACGAAAATCCGCGCTCGAGAGTCCAAGAGGCGAGGTGTGCTTTGGCACGATATCATTGCGCCCCTTAGGACGTAATTGACATTTAAACAGCGAGCCTGGTGCTGGCCGTGCTCGTGGTGAGCGGTAGGTTTCGAGGACCGAGAGATTAGACAATCTATTTCGCGATGACCTCGATGATCGTCGTTATGCTTTACGACTGGATTTACCACACACGCCCACTTCGTAAAACGTGAGGTCGTCCCTTTTGTCTAATATCATTGAGACGTGCAATAGCGGGAGATAAGGAATACGATTTGTCGAGGGATATACTTTCCTTCGTTATTTTAAGAGCTCAGGTGGCACTGAGTAAATACAATAGAAAAACACCGGGAACGCTTAAACTTTTAGAAAGTCGCGATTTATAAATTCACTTGCAATGAACGAGAAAAATTGTGATAAAATACTTCACCTTTTATTTTCAATCGAATACTATTGTTCGTGCATTCTCACGGAATGCCGATCGAAGCAAGTGGCGTCTAATTGGATTTAATCGAGCCGCGAGAGAAACATCGAGCGATCGAAGAAAGATGAAGGGCGCGATTGCTTCCGCGAAAAATAAGCGACGGCTTGCGGAAAAAGTTAAGCGCTATATCATTCGGCGTCAAAGTTTAACGAGGCGCCATAACTCTTCATCCAAATCCCATAAGCGAGCCACGTGTTTTTGCCTATCGCGTTCTCATGACATTCCGGAGGAAAGCAATATCATCGTTCTTTTTCCCCCTTTCTACCGCACAACTGGACGATTCATTGTATTCCTTAATAGGCTACAGTACCGATAAAAAGTCACGGGAGAAAAAGAAATTGACACTATTCCCACCAGCCATGTCCCAGACAGATTTAAATGTGCTCGATATATCCTTAAATAAAAAGAGGACGAAGGAAAAATGTCGATAGATCGATTCATCGATCCGCACGCCGCGAGAAAATCGTGAAAAATCTCAGAAGCGACCGCGCCTCAATTCTGTTCTACGATTTTTCAAAGAAATCACTGACCAGTCTTAGTAGGAATAGTGTTAATCGTCAGTTTAACGGCTTCGTATCGCATCGATCCAAAACACGAGCGTTGAAAAATCAATTTAAAAGTAGTTAAAAGTAACATAAAAAATAATATAATAAATATAAATAAATAATATAATAAAAGTAACATAAAATAATTTAAAAGTAACACTACTATTAGAAAGCGAAGCGTAATAAGTTAGGAGACGTGATAATTACGAGAAAATTACTTATTCATCATTACCCTCCTTTAATTAATCCACGCGCAACACAAGTATTCCTCGCTTAGTTCAGAAGGATTATATAAACACATAGGAGAGCAGCACCGGAGTATAATAATCTCCAATTAAGCGAAGGCGCTCGATTCCTCCATCTCTCCTAAGGATATCGGTCTGAACATCTCATCGCTCTTCGGAAGCACGCGCTCCCTCTTAAATCGGGACTTAGGTGCACTTGACATTATACCGAAAGGGGGAATCGATGTAGCACCCACGCGAGTTTCTGCTTTCTCCAAAAGAGGAAACGGGCGTTTGGAGATGAATGCCAAGGTTGGCTCATGCTCTTGATCTTCGGATAAAGCAACGTATGACGCAAGGGGTCCACCAAGTAGAACGGGCTCGTAAATATTCCATCCACGAGTGCCATCGACACGATACGCGATAAAGATGATAATTAAGGCAGTCCAGATGCATAACGGAGGTGCAGCACAATGGCAAGTGCAAGATGGATCTACGGAGGTTAATCATTGAAATATTCTTGCCGTGCCGGTGATCGCTGATATCGCCCCCCTGGAACCTGCATAAGATTAGCTTCTTCTATTACGCAAGGAATGCATTGATCTTGCAAAGGGAAGGGACAGGGTTTTCCAAGCTTTTTCTGCAGTGGAACGCTTTGCAAACTTGTAAATTTTAACGGAACACTTAGCCTGTTTTTTTTGGATTGGGTTACTCCTGCTGGTAAAAATGAAACAAAATTATTTATTTAATATTCCATCCGGTCTCGTGGAGTTAAAATTTCAGTCGACCACGTCGACGTTTTTGCGTAGATTTCAAATCGAGCCGATCGATGAATAATCAAAAGTACGACAACGTGGTTTTTTGCTTTTTCAATTTTCCGGATTAATTCCTTTTGAAAAAAGACACTTCATCTAAAATATAAAAGTAAGTTCTTTCGCAAGCAGGTATTACCCGAACGATTTAATGAAAAAATTCGATGTATACAGTATTAAAGACCAAAGTAAAGTGTTGCTTATAGCGAATGACCTTAGCAGTTAAAGCTGAAATTACAATAAAAAAAAAAAGTGTTGCTTAGACAGAGAGCAAAGTACGTTTACGTTCTTCACGATGAAGTGGTGCTGCACGATATTCGGGCCTCTCGATCCTCTCCATTCTCCATCCAGTGGGTATTCCCGGTCCGGAGGAGAAGCACCTGGCCTTATCTCTCGACGATCATAAAGGGATCAGCGATCGCCGCTTCGATCCGATAGTCAACACCACTGGCCGTAAAGGTTGATGACATCGCGATGCGTAGATGCCCGCAGGCATTCCTTGATCTTTACCCGTAAATCTTGCCTTTAATGACGCGCCGTAGCGTACCAGCGCGGTGTCGAGAATTATAATCAGGATGTTCACCGAGCGCGTAACATTTTCAGGCCGAGTGACGCGCCGACAGCGCAGTTTCGGTGATTTCGTAACGAGCTCAAGCCTTACGGAACGATTCCAAGCGAATCGCGCGGCTCGCAGACCTCCTGAATACGAGAAACGAGTTTATTGTTGGATCGTTAGACAGCAAAGCTTCGTTTAATCCATTATAATCTTCTTCTCTTGCACGTATTTACATACCTACTAAAGGACGCGCTGTATGTACGCACGTGATTTAATAAAGAGTCACGGTAAACACACGCGATAAATGGAAAGCGCGTACATCGAGTTAAACGTTCACCGAGAAAGCTTTTGGAATTTTTTAAAAATATCTCCATTAGCATATCCAAGTTTATATTACATTTGAGTTTCTCTATATCCTTAATTCAACGACCGTAGAATAATATGTAGAATAATAGGGCACTGCTAATGTTCCTACGTTTTTCGCGATTTCGAATAACTCTGCGAACGCAACGGGAGAATAAAAGCAGGGGTGAATATAATTAAATACATTTCGTGCCTGGGAATGCGTACTGGATCTACGCGAAAATAAGCGAAAAATCTCTCTGTCTTTGGTTTTGCGCGAAATGAAGTAATGGCGGCCGGTCGGCACGAAACACCTGGCAGCGATTGTATGGAGATACGAAGGCATCGAGATTATTCCTCGCGGGTCTTGGGCAAAATTCTTCGTGTCCCTCGTCATGTATTTATTGCGTAGGCCTCCAAATGGGATAGAAGTACCCGTTGAAAGAGGTGCGAAGCTAATTGTTCCCGTCGTGCGGCCGTCAGGGCCTACGATGCCTGCTTATCCAGGATTAGATCGCATTCGATCTAAGTAAAACGCGCAATGGAAAAAAAAAACCAAATTACCGGCTTCGTAGGAACGGCCAGGTCGGTGTTTACCTCCGTAAACTTCACACGAGATCGTTTATGCCATTCGTTATGCCTGTCATTTCCGTCTGAAAACAAAACAGGGGAGCGTGTCGCAATGACGTGTGAAATGAATCTTCCGCGGGCTTATCTCGGATTAGATCGCCTTGAATTTAAGGGAAGTAAATAGGAATACGAGCGTTGCGATTGCGTGGTTAGCACCTGCAGGATGTCCATTATGAATACGGTGATAATGTTCGCTTTGGAGGAAGTAATGATGGTTGAATCGGAATTCGCTTCGTAATAAGAAAAGTAAGGCGGTGCTTGTTTCTTTTATCGAAACTAAAACGCGTTATGGCATTCGTTATAAGATATAATAGATCGATGCTCTTTATATTGCAGAAAAATATCAAAGTTCAAGTCATAGAAACACGATGTGTATGTATATGTTACTCGCGAAATTTCTGAAAATCGTTCATTATTTTTTTTGAATTAAACCCAATAATAATGGTTAAAATGTTAAGTGGTTGAAATGTTTTAAAGTAGACCGCGTTACAAATATTGCCATGGCACACGCGCCTCTACTGTTAACAAGATATTAATAACTAAGTGCATCGTAACACTCGAGATGCGATAAGTGAATTATGCCGCAGCCGTTGAATATAGCATCGCCCTGAGCGCATCAATTCACGGTATGCTACGCATCCACTCTAGTTCCACGATTAATGTCCAACGTGAGAAACTTCAGCAATGCATATAACATGGTTCGCAAATTCCATATCGTAAAATGAATGCGACCTAGAGTCGTTGCGGATGAAAGTTCAAAAGTCACGTTGAAGAAAACTTTGCCGGAGCCGTGCAGTTGTGAATAGACTCAGAAATTGTAAGTTCAAAGGGTAGGGAATGAGAAATATAAGGCAGGTATCTTGAAGCGCCTCTCGTTTTTTAAATAACAAGGTTACCAATGGAATCAAGAGCGCATTGTATATACGCGTGTAAATATAAATCGATGTTAGCGGTGACATTGATCTTAATGTGCTCTTTCCTTACATTGCGCATATCAAAGTTTTTATTATCTTATGGAATCGTAGTATTAATGATAATTGAACCGTGTTCTGTAAAACACGATGTAATAAATAAAGGAAACATATTTTATAGATTGCAGAAAGGTAATCGCTTAGCGCTTCGTTATGGGCGAACTGCTACGATTGAAATAGTCGTAATTATAAATATATATTAATAATATATATATATATTCAATTAAAAAATGTATAATTAATAATATATATCAATAAATTTTCTCTTATCCATACATCGCATTCCGTATCTTCGACGAACTTCCGATGCAAATATCATACAAAATGTTTGATACGAAAAATGTTCAATTCTTACGCAAGCTCCAATTTCCAAATCTTCCGTTGTCATCGACTTGTCATCCATTTTCATATTTTTCAGGCTATGAGGGAATTTCTAATAGTGCTCGGCACATGGCAATGATCGATCTCACCGCTCAAAAACTTTTTCTATCATCCCGAATCCATACTCGCGAGGAATTTGAACGCCGTGCACGGCTCAGAATACCGATTTACAAATCTCTCTCTCTCTCTCTCTCTCTCTCTCTCTCTCTCTCTCTCTCTCTCTCGCAACTTTATTGCGGTTCCCGCCTTTACTTCCGCAGAAACGGTAGAAGGTGTCACAATGCGTGTGAAACCCGCCACTTTACGCGAGAACGTACGATTCTGCGTGGGATTAGAGCGCGTTAAGTCCGAGAGGCTGGATTTCGAAAGGCTCTCGCCATGTATTTTCGGATGCCTCACGAAAAACAGAGTGGCTTCAGGAGGTAATTGCATTAAACGACGTTTTAATAGGCTCGTTCTTACAAGTCGGCGAGAAGATGGAGGCGATATTAAAAAAGATTTCTTGACCGCGCACTTTTCATTACTCACGCTTTATTAATTACCCGCTACATCCCATCATCGTCTTTCGTTTCTAAAGCACTACACTTTTTTACATTCGCAAAATTGCTTTACTTTCCTCGCGAGAATAAGAGAATTATTCATTCTTAACCATCGCAAATTATTAATTCTTTACCATTTATAATTCTACGAGCTGATAGGAAATTTGCTCGAAATCTTTATATATCGAATTTTCGAGTCTTCGAATGTATACAATCATCGTGCACTTTACAGATTGGTCTTATATGCAAGAAAATACGATTTCTAATTTTTTAAGATGATCTACAAATTTTACAGATTTTTCTTGATAACAGGAATTCGCGGATTATTATTATTCATGAAGAATTATTACTAATAATAGCAATATAATAGCTATTTATAATCCACAAAGTACACCGTAAGTTACAGCTTAAAAAGCTTCATCTCCGACTGTACTAGTGAAATATAAAGTAATACCGGTGGTATATACGAGAAATAATATAATAATTAACAATCGCAAACCCACCTCCGCCAATGGTGATGTTTTTAGTTTATCGCAATGGCAAAACATAGCCACGTGGGCTTTTTTCGCGAAATGAGAAAATGATATGGCTCTTTCGTTCCTCTCATTTTCATAGCGGAGATTTACGCGTTGCGTGCGAATAGGATTCGCATTGAAAAAGCGCATTGGTAAGTCGACGGGAAAAATTCGAGTCAGCACCGATCGCCTGTTCTGACTTCAGAACCAGTAGAGAATGACGGCTAAGAGGCCGTAGTCAATAAATTAAATCTACTTAACGCGTTGAATAATTTGCCAATACATCGCAACCGCGACTAACGAAGTTGCTTTGTCGCATTGAAAGTGAAAATATCTTAATGCCCCATGGAATGCGCATAGACGGGTATGAACTTTGAGGAATTATTCGTTTCAGAACTTATCCACGTTCAAAGCCGTTTATTCGCCTCTTTTATACGCTAAACTGCGCTGAAATGATGAAAAAAATTCAAAGAGCGCAAAAACGCTGTGCACATTTTTTACCCGTTCGAGTTTCCATCCACTGCATCAGCGTCCCTTTGTTACACGATTTAATTACGCGTAACCTCTTGCCTGCATTATGGCGAAAATAACAGTTTGAATGGCAATAAATATAATGCGCGTTAATGGTGCTTATTGTATGATTTTTCATTCCTCTCTCATTAGCAACAATATACTCGAGTAGTATATTCATAGCAAAGCTCTTGATGTATATGCGGAGCTACATTGGCAGTGCTCTCATTATCATCTCTGGTTATATAGAAATTTCCAACGAATGTTCGCGTATATTTCGTATCATTTTTGCGTTTTAATTATCCGCGTTTTACGCAGGTTTCCATTTGCCGATGTAGAGTGTATTTTCACGTAGATTTTTTCATCCGCATCAGCGTTATTTGATACGAAAACACAAATATCGTTAATGCGCACGCAAGATACGTTTTCCTGCTTTCCAGGTTTGCTTTACAAGCGTGTTTGTACAGGGATATCTCACGCGCAAAGGCTCTTTCTCGTAGTCCCTGAAGTACTCCGTTTTGTTACGTATTTTATCTTTACGCCCTGGCATAGTGATTAAGCGTGTATGTTTTATAAATCCCGCATATTGAAAATACAATATAAATACTACATTCATCGGCAGAGGATTTTTATATCGCGTTTGAAAGGGACGTTGGGCATGATTAAAATGAATACATCTTAAAATATGGTGTGTACGTTATTAAAAGGAAAATTATTTATATCAGTTCCCTCATAATTTACCAACCTTCCTCCGCACTGTAATACCCACTGTAAAATCTTCGCTATACGATAAAACTCCATTGGTTTACTCGTAAACAACGTAATACAAAGTGTATTATTGTAAATCAACACTTGCCATAGTTAAATTTGACCATCAATCGCACAAATACGAATTCATCGGCGAAAGCATCTGCAAAAATACTCTGCGCTTTTTACCACTTAGCTCCGTAAATTATACCTCCATCACCATCGCATAATCTATGAAAATTCCTAAAAAAAAACGTGCTTTCAATGTCTCGAAGCAGTTTGACAAAGGGCAAAAAATGCAGAAACTCCATTAAAAGGGGGAACAAAGTCGCTAGACATTGCTTTCGAAGTGCCACCAAAATTCGATTCCATTTTCACGATTCTCATACACGATCATTTAAGAAGACCGTCCATGCGATATGCTCTGGTGATTCGAAAGCCACCTTAAACAGTAGATGCTGGGCCAAATGACCTTAGCAGTCGGTGCCAAAAAATGAATTTAAAAAAAAAAGAAGGAGACAGTTCTGGCAGCGCCCAGGCGCGAAACGCAGCGGTAATTCACATTTCTATGAAGCGACGGAGCCGTTACCTCGGAGCCTCGCTTTTGAAATCTGCGCGGCCTTCCAGATAACCGGCATTTCTTCTTCTCCTTTTAATCTCAAGCATTTCACCTCGACATTGACATTTCGCACTAAGGATTTAGGCTGAAAGTCGAGGGAAGGCGGCTGGGCCGTTTATCGAGTTCAGTGGTCCCGAATCGTCGGGGGTCAACGCACCCGGCTTCGCCCGTACACGCAGAATATGTTTAAGTTTGTTAAAAATTCACGCACGGGGGTCAAACGTGTGCGGCATATGCCCAGAAGAAGGCGTATCTCTTCTGGCGTAACGGACTTAACACTTTACCGACCGATAGCCTATTAATCGGCTTTTTGTTTCCGATGCTTACCGACCGATCGCCTATTAATCGGCTTTTCATCGCGAACGCTTACCGACCGATAGCCTATTAAT
>JBCFXI010001740.1:0-41646 GCA_038496175.1 Ampulex compressa
GAGCGCGAGAGAGAGAGAGAGAGAGAGAGAGAGAGAGAGCGAGAGAGAGAGAGAGAGAGAGAGAGCGAGTAGCAACGATCGCGGCCCTCACTCGGAGATACCGATGTGCGCAGATACCGAAATATAGGTACACGCCTTTCACCTCTGCACCAGAGGCCGCCCATTCGGGTACGCGCCCCCTAGGACTAGGTGCGAGGGCTGCGCGACTTTCGAGAAAGAAAAGAAATAGAATTTCGCCGAGAAAACGAGTAGCGAACCGAAAAGACACCGAGGACGAAAAAGGGCCGCAACGGCCGAATGAATGAACGAGAAATCATACCATAAGTGGAGGTTTGCTGTCGCTGGATAGAATGGGTGCTGACAATGGACAACTGATAGTTAATGGCTGCAATAAAGAAAAAGGCACTTAACAGAATCGGCGTGTCGCTCGCGCCAAGCCGGTGCTTAAACATTAGGCCGGGCGGCGCGATCGCGCGTAGCGGGGAGAACGATGCCGAGTCGTTGGGGAGCGTGCGGAGAATGACCGAGCACGTACCGACCCGACGAAGGATAGGCGCGCCTGCGTCCGCGAGCGAACCTAGGTCGGTACGTCGGGCCGGCGGTACCTTTCTTCGACTTTGGCCGTACCTGCTGCATCTCCACGCTGGCCCGCTTAGAGCTGATTCGCTTGAAGAGCGACGTTTTTCGCTTCTTCTCGGAATGATCGCGCTTCTGCTTGCGCTGCTTCTGCAGCGTCCTTCGGGCCATTTTGCTCTGCGCCAGGTCCCTCTTTCGTCCGCCCGTCTTGATGCTGGTATTCTCCAAGGGTGTGCTGCGCAACGTGACGTGATCTCCGCCGCTGAGCATCAGTTGCAGCACTTGAATATGGTAGAGGCCCTGGACGGGTTCCCCGTTTATATGCGTTATCAAATCTCCCGGTCTCAGGCCGGCCTCGAAGGCGGGGCTGGACTGGTCGACGGCCTGCAAAAAAGAGGAGGATCCGTCTCGGATATCGGCCGGGGAAGCGAGAGGTGGAAGGACCCTCCTCGACGACGGCTCTTTGGCTGCCCTACCATGACCAGATGATGCATCGTATAAAAATCACTGTCGCCGTAGTAAACCCTTATCGTGTGCACGGTGAATCCGAAGCCGCAGGGGCCCCTGCGTATGATGATGGGCGGCTTCAAGCTGGTTACCAGAGGGCTCAACTCGCGGCACGGCGAGGTGTCCCGCGAGGAGGCAGTGGAGGAGCCACCGGGCGACTCGATGGGCTGCGCGTTTAACGGCGCATCGTCTGAAAAGGACAGCCCTCGCGAGGATCAGCCTCCGCGAACGAGGGTTGGGAGCTCGAGGCTCGATCGGTAGGGGGGGGGCGTACTTACAGGAAAACTCCGCGGTCGGAATGACCAAGGACAGGCCGCTGGTCGACGCGGACTTTATCACCGATCTCGATTTCGACTTGGCCGAGGACAAAATCGGTATGGCGTTGAACGACTCGAAGGAGTCCGTGCTCGAATTGTGCTTGCTCTCCTCCGCCGCCTCCCTGTTGGCCGCCGCTAGATCCAATCTGAAAGCAAAGCCCGAGCTTCGTATCCTCGCCGGTTCCCAACCGTACCACTTGGCCGGCGCCAATGAAACGTGAAAATGGCCGAGAAGCGAGAGGCAAGCGAGCGAGAAGAGGCGCGCCGGGAGAGAGGATCGAAGGGCGCGACACACTGGCGGAAAGAAGAGGCGCAAAGAGGGCGGCAAGTATCGAGTAATTCTCGCGTGAAATGTTGCTGAATGACTCACATGTGTTCATCGTCAATGGATATACTGAACCTGGGCAACTTGTCACGAGAGTGCGCGTGCCGCTTTCTCTGTATCTGCGGACTGATATCCTCGGACTCGGTTTGCGAGGAATCGGGCGTGCTCAGCCCGATCGAGGCACTCTCGGCCGAGGTATTTTTTACGAGCGTCGCCTGCGATTCTCCGCTGGCGACGGTGCCGAGGCTCGCGGCCGAGACGAGCGAGGCGGCCGAGGCGGCCGAGGCGGCCGAGGCGAGCGAGGCGAGCGAGGCGAGAGAGGCGAGCGAGACGTTCGATTTGTCCGTCTTGCAGGCGCTCTCGGCGAAGGATCCCTTTCTGCCGGCAGCGGACACCGAGGGCAGCTTGTCGGAGGAAGGGGGCGCATCCCCGTGTAGCTTCGGAGGAGGCGCGAACGGACTGCCCAGGGACAACTGCGCGACGGTGCGTTCGAGTTCGGTCCGGAAGAGCTGCTTCTTGGCCACCTCCGAGGGCTCCGCCTCGAGGTTCGCCTGGGGCGCTCGAGTTTGCGAGATTTTCCGGGACTGGGGCGAGTAGGAGGAGAAGGAGCCAAAGAGCGGCGAATCGTCGGTGTCGTCGGTATCGTCGCCCACGTCGTGGTTGTACCTGTCCATGCGAGCTGAAAGGGCAGCGCGCGTCAGGCCCGGCCGTCCCGAAGGGCCGCTCACCGTCGAAGCGGCTCTACTCACTGTCGAAGTAACTTGTATCCTCCTCGTTGACCAGCTGAGGCACGAACTCGGCCTTCTGCCGGAGCAGGCTGTTCCAGTTCACTCCGTAGAAATAGGGGTGCTCCTTGACCTCGTGAGATCCGCCGGTTCCCAATCGATCCCTCGGGCTCTGTTGCAGCAACGCCGTGATTATGTCCTTCGCCTCCGGCTGCACGGGCCAATCCTCCTCGTCGGGCCACTCGATGTCGTCTGGGGGAGAAGAGGGCCAGTAGACGAAGAAGGGATGGGACTGACTAAAGGGACAACGCCCCGAGGGGCGAAGAGGGAAGCCTCGCGCGCTCTGCTCACCGTTGACGGTGTGGGCGAAGAGTTCTTCGGGCGTCTCGCCGAAGAAGGGCACGCAACCGATCAGAAATTCGTAGAGTATGATGCCCATCGACCACCAATCGACCGGCTTACCGTAGCCCTGCCTGAGTATTACTTCGGGCGCTATGTACTCCGGCGTGCCGAAGACCTGCTTGTCGGAGAATTGCCGCGTGTCCCTGTCGATGTAGCCCTCGTAGAGGTTGGTCGCCACTGGCCAGCGAGAACAGATCAAAGGCATGGCTCCTATCAATCCGCACCGGCCCTCCTCAAAGCTCGCCTGCTCCCCTTATTAAGAACGTAAGTCTCGATACTTACGGGACATCAGACCCATTTTGCTCAGGCCAAAGTCCGTCAGCTTGATATGCCCGAGCGCCGTGATGAGCAAACTGAAAGTAAGCAGCTCGGTAAAGGCAAGCACCCCCCCCCTTCTTACACCGATTCCGGGATTCTTCGCTTACTTGTCCGGCTTCAAGTCCCGGTGAACGATGCCGTAGCTGTGCAGATACTCGACCGCCAGGACGGTCTCGGCGAAGTAAAATCTGGCCATGTCGGGAGGCAGTGGCCCGATGTTCTTCAAGAGGTTCGCGCAGTCGCCCCCTTCCACGTACTCCATGACCAGGCACAGGTGTTTCTAGAGGGCCGGAAATCGAAGGTTATTACGAGCAACGTCCTCGAGCGGCCGAGCGAGGCTCGCGAAGCAAAGCTCGGTATGGCTCGAGGCGGAAAGCGTGTTTGCCTACGCACTTTTGTCTCGAAGCTGCAATACATGGAAACTACGAAGGGATTGTCGGTGAAGCTCATGATGTCCCTCTCGGCGAATACTTGTTCCACCTGATTGCGCAGCATCAGGTTGTTCTTGTTGATCTTCTTCATCGCGAATCTTTGCCTGCTCGTCTTCTCTTTGACCAGGTAGACAGCCCCGTAGGCGCCGTTGCTAATGAGCTTCAAAACTTCGTAATCGGTCTCGCACGGGACGCGTTGGGATTTCTCCTCCTCCCTATTGGGACTGGACGCCGGTTGGAGATTACTGTCGCTCGAGCTCGCCGAGTCTTCCAGCTTGTTGAGATCCTCTTGCAGTTCTGCAATCGAGCTCCGGTTGGATCGCGCGCCTCTTCGGCCAATTTTACCGATGGACGACAACCTACCGGATATGGGATCCCTGTTGAGCGAGAGCTTGGTAACGATATACTGAGGTATGTCCGTCTTGATCCCGGCGTTTATCTTGGCCTGGCCCTCCGCTTGTTCCAGCAGATGATAAAATTCCTCCGGATCGAACTCCAAGCACTCCAGAAGACGAGCCGGTCGCGATATGACGAGTAGCAATTTCTTTATCAGACCCGTCAGCCGAGTGGCAGCCTCCAGCGACTTCTCCTTCGTCTGGGCACAGCGCCTCGTAACTCTCCTCATCCACCCTACCACCCGACCCGCCAACCTCCGACCTACAAGACCTACTTACCTCCATCAACAGGTGCTCCAAATTCTCGCTCATTTCGTAAAAGTATCTCGAGGTGATCAGTTTCTCCTGCGATTTTTGCAAACAATCCCTCGCCATCTCGATGACTTGATGATGCACGAAGCGCAAGATGGGCAACGAATCGGGCGTCATGTGAGCCACCACTTCGTACTCGTCGATCTCCTTGTTCTCGTTGATGAAGTTGGTCAAGCGTTCCTCCATCTGTTGCGTCGCCTAAAGAAAAGTTTATTCGTGAAGCGCCTCGGGCCGGAATGACGCCTCGACGGTGGCCCACCTCGTACCTTTGGAAATCGTTCCTTGTAAAGCGTATTCATCATGACTATTTCGCTGTCGAGAACCGGGGACCTGCTGGGACTGCTGTAATCGACAAGAAGGACTACTCTTAGATTGGGACGGCTGACAAAAAGGCGGGCGGGGCGCTGCAGGAGCGAGCGCTCGGCGTGGAAGGCGCTCGGCGCCAAAGCTAGAAATAAAATGCTCCTCCACCGTAATGCTCTTCCCCTCGTTCCCACTCTCCCTACCTCAGACTCCGGGAGCGCGGCCGATGCAGCGGCGACCTACGGCCCTCCTCCTCCAGACTGAGCGACACGCTGCCCGGAATGCTGGAAATACTGGAGCCCGGAAAGCCCGGGTGCGAAGAGCAGGGCGTTCCGGGTTTGGAGAAGTGGCAGGAGAGCATGCGCAGCTCGTCCTTGGTCGGCACGTTGGGCAGCTGGTGCAGACGTTCCTGACTCGAGTACTGAGACTGCGGATCGAGCCAAGGGTCAGTCGTAGCCGCGAATGGGAGGGCGCGAGCCACTGGCGAGAGGGGGGGGGGGGGGGCTTACTGACCGAAACGTTGCTGGAGCCAGGGGTGGTGCCGTATCCGCTGGACGGCAAACTGGCGACGGACCACCTTCTGCCATCGCCGGTTCCCGTCGCACCTCCGCCGATCCTTCAACACCATCGCACCGATTCAACCATAAATACCGGCCTTACCGGCTGGCGCGTGCCCCTAAGATACGATATTCGCGCACGACAACCGCCGAGCACCGCACCATCGGTACGACAATTAATCTTACAGCCATCTCTTTCCCCTTTTAATCCTCGCAGAGTAAGCGTCGAACGACCTTTCCAACACCATTTTTCCACTACTATTAATAACGTCTTTAGAATATAGGGCTACCAATGGCGACACCTACTTACTTGAGCAATCGCTTCGAATAGATTTAAACGCGTATCGACGTCGCATATAGGTATGAAAATAGATACCTTTTAATCGGAGCAAAAGCAAAATGTGGACTGGACGACATCCTAGGACTCTCTAGGGGACTGCCTACGATCGGGACGAACGCTATATCGGAAAACAGGAGGTAAGAGAAATTAATGAGCTATAGCGTTTTCAAGCGTCTTGGGCTTGCGATATAAGACTCTCTAAGCGGAGAAAAGTAACGCAACGAGGACTTTTATCGCAGGACAACGTATCCGAAAGACTCTGGATCTAATCTCGTACGATTAGCGCGTCGCCGTCTCGAACCGGAGTGTTCGCGTCGGACGGCTCGAGTAAAGTTTTGCCCGGACAACCGTTATCGCAAATCCGCAGAACCGATCTTTGGCGGAATATTCGCCTCGGCGAAAGAGCGGAACGCACTCTACGACCGAACCGTATACCTGACAAGGGCGACTGGCATCGCGGTAAAGTGGGAGACGTCGTGGCGATGAAGGACTTGCGGTGGGCAGCTTTGGCGGCGCGTCGAGGAATGTTGAAGTCGCGCTGCAAAAAAAGAAACGGTCCGTTAGAATAAACGACGTGAGCGCGAATCGACGCGAGTAGTTCTACGGACCACGTGGACCGACAAGGAGGGCGCGGACTTTCCAAACGCCGAGTTCCTCATTCGAACCAGATTGGAGAGTTCTCCGCCAACTGGAAAGACAAAGGACGGACGCGGTTAAGTCCGGTTAAGGCCGACGGCGCTCTCACGAGCAAAAGCATACCGACCGGCCCTGACCGGCGCTTCTTTACTCTCCACCTTGGGCAGGGCGGGGCGCTTGCGTACATCCGCGTCGACGCCGCGTCCGGTATCCTCGGTTTCGGCCTGATCAAAGACCAGCACTCTGGCAGAGTTTCCATGAGAACGAAGGCGAGGCCTGCTCGGCCTATTCCGAGTTTGATCCATGCTCTCGCCAGTTCGGCCCCTCGTCGACTCTGTTCCCCGGTCTAGAAACAAGTGCACGGGGGTATGACCAGGGGTTAGAGCACCACCGGGGAGAATATCGAAGCTGGAGGTAGGGCAGGCGCGAGTGGAAATACCGCGAGCCGTATACCGGTTAAATAAACGAAATCGCGACCGTGGACAAAGGGGGAGAAGCCATGGCGAGAGGAGGGTCGGATCGCCTCGAGGGGAGGGTGCAAAATAGGCGGCAAGGTCCGTTAGATCGCGCGTTCGACCAAAGGGAGGATGTGACGCGGGTACCCACCGAAATCCCGCGGGAGGAATCAAAGGACGATCTCCGTGGGGCAGAGGCGCGCCGATTCGGGCGACTCCTTGGCGATCGGGGGCCGGGAGGAGGAGTAGCCGAGCGGGAAGGCCCTCGAGGCCCGGGGCCGACTCGGGATGCGGGAGGTCCGTGCGCGAAGCGGCGACGAGAGAGGAGGAAGCGCACGACACTAGGCGCGTAGGCCAGGCGCGAGAAGGAGGATGCTCGAGGATGGCCGATCGACGGCGGCGAGGGGCATCCTCTCGGGCCGGACGCGTCCGCGGGAAGGAGCGGGTGCCGCGGGCCCGGGACTAGAGGCGCGTCTCTCTCGACGGCGAGGGAGAGAAATTACGAAACGCGGCCGACCATGGGTTCTGACTCATGATGGCCGTATGTATACATACGCAGCCGCGCGCACGCATGCTCGGAGCCCCGTGCACGGACACGCGCGCCCGAGCCCAACCTGCCAGAACCCTTTATAGCGGCTACCTGCGTGCCCACTGCCCACTTTCCACTGCCCCTAGCGGGCCACGACGCGCTCGACTCGACGTTGTGCCCTTAGCGCCCGAGCGAGCAGCATTTTCGACGAGCACGCCGCGAAACTCGGATCCCACCTCCTCCTACTCCTTCGCTCCTCGACGCCGCTCAGCGCCGCCGGCCCGCCGCTTCGTCAACCGACGATGGCCCTCGCGGACCTCCATCGCGCCTCGCTGGCCGTGCGATGCCCCGCGGCGGCGAGTGCAGTTCTCCCTTATCGGGCCTCGCCGGGGAGGCGATTCGCGCGAAGCCTCCGGTTCGCCTCCGATTTGCGAGCGGCTCGCCGATTTGCATGGCCGCTGGCGGACCGAGGATCGAAAATAGCTCGATCCTAACCCCGTGGCGTCCTCTTTTTTTGACACGCGTCAGCTGATCGGAGCCGCTCTGCCGGAAAGACGTCCGACGCTCGGCGCATCGGCTTATCGACGGCCACGCTCGAGCCATCTCTCTTGGCCGAATGATACGAGAATATCGAGTGCCAGAACGGGCTCAGGCCCGGTCGGCGCCCGGGGAGTATGTTGGCCCGACGTCGGTTCCACGGCAGGTCCGGGTCCTTCCTGCCGGGACTTTTGCCGGTAAGTCGATCGTTGCCCGATTCTTTGTCCGATACTTCGATAATGGCCTACCCGCTATTGACACGATTCAGGAGGAAATGGGGGCTTCCCCGAGGCATCGGCGAGAAAGACATCTTTGCTGGGGTATCGACGACCGTTTCTTCCTTCGCGAGAAGAGACCTGAAGCCCACGCTTAACCAGAGATCGGCCGTATCCGCCGTTTTTCTGCGTTTCGTCCCTCCCTTGGAACCAAAGTATCCTTATAGCGAAGGAGCACCCGTATCGTTGCGCCGAACGAGGGACCCTTCTAGTCTGCTATCTTCGGAATAGACGACGACGAATAAATAGGTCCGTGTATCGTCCGTGCGCCGTGCATCGGCAGGCGCTACTCCGTAATGACAGTGTGCGTCGTAGATTTGCTCGAGTTACGAACGACGAAACGACGCGCGACGATTGGCGCGATGGGATATCTCTCGCTGATTGCCTTATCGCCCTTCCTGTCTTTTGAGAGTAATTTCGTAGCCACGAGTCGGTTTAAGCTTCTATCCGCTATACCATGGACGCGAAAATAATATTCCTGTTTTACATTACGACGATACACAGCTACAATATCGATACAAATTTTCCGCTCGTTTATTCCGACAAAGGTGCGCGCAAAGCGGAAGAAGGAAACTCGCAGGTGCCCGGACAGAGTTACTTTGGATACTCCGTCCTTCTAAATCACGAATCCGTCAACGACACCTCCTGGTAAAGTACTTATCGTACGTGAGAACTGGGCGCGCCTCTCGGTCGTCGATGGTTTAACGATCGACCTTTCAAGGCTAATCGTCGGCGCGCCTAAAGGAAATTATGCACGACGCGCAAAAAACGACTCGGAGCACCCTCGCGAGCCTGGCGTCGTCTATCGCCTTACCTTAACCGGTTTGGTAGAGGAAATTTGTCCCAGCAGGATCGACGAGGAGGAGGGCTTTCTGGAGCAAGTGCACATGAAGATGCTCGTTAAAAAGCAGCACGGTTGGTTTGGTAGCGCTATCGCCGTTGAAAGAAACTTAGGCATATTGACGGTGAGCGGACGTACGATTTTGCGCTATACAAAACGCCACGCCACATTGATCTTGCACAATTAATTTTTAGATTTGCGCACCACGAACGGTGATGACTATTTTCGATCGTGTGCTCAATCACTCTTTCGACACCATGCACGGAATGTGCTACAGCGGGAGTATTTCATCCAACACGGTGTTCATCGAAAATAAGGATGCCGTAGGTTATGGTGCGTACACGTGTTAATTACCGACGAGTGCCGCTTTGGCCCCGTGGAAAACATTCCAGTCGAGACTGAGATAAATCCACCAGATTTCAGGTCACCCTTTTGGTTCAACCCCCTGCACGGTTTCTCCGTGCATTACGGATCCAACCAGGTAAGCCAGGCACGTTCGTTAAGAGGTAGCCCCCGGTAACATTGCTTCGTCCTTAGCACTCGCAAAAGGAGAGGTCGCTAAGTCGCATTATCGGCAGACCAAAGCACGAGGGGTACGGCACCGTCAGTCTTTTGCAAAGCCTTAAAAAAATGAAGAGCGCGGAGCTGCCGCAGAACGATCCGTTGACTCAGTTTGGTAAGGTCCATCCCGTTCACGGGCGAGACTTCCATCTCGGTGATGCGAGTCTTCCTTTTCAGGCTATAGCGTCACTTCGGGTTGCTTCTTGACGAAGGACCAACTATTGTTCGCCAGCGGCGCGCCGGGATGGCATTACACGGGACAGGTACTTGGCAGCGTTATACCCGCGACGCGGTGTACATAGCGCGTGCGTACGTAGCGCGTTGAATGAGCGGATCTCCCCTGCGAATAGGTGGGCATCCTCGATCCAAGCTCGTCGTTGGTCGCGACGCTGCGTGGCAGCGAGATCGGTGAATTCTTCGGGGCAAGCTTGGCAGCGGGAGACGTCGACCAGGACGGTTTGGACGACCTGATAATCGGAGCTCCGCATTGGGGGATGGACAACGGGAGAGTTTACATATATTACGGCCGCTCGAAGGTGAGGGGCGTCGGGGGGGAGCGTGGGATTTTTAACGGAATGCCAGAGGCAGGTTCGAAGATGGTTTTTCCGCGAATAGGGGCCACTCGATGCGGGGACGATTTTGGAAGGAGCCACGGAGGACGCCCAATTCGGCTACGCGCTGGCTTGCGGGGATTTGGACAAAGACGGCTATGCGGGTAAGGTTCCACGAGTTGATAGCAACCTTAAGGCTATCCCCGAGGCGCGCGGCAACTCGGGGCCAACATTTCACCGCTCTGGATGTTCCCACGACAGACGTAATAGTCGGAGCACCTTGGGAAGGGAACGGGGTGATCTATGTCTACAACGGTAACGGAAGGTTGAAAGACGAGGGTACCTTGCGAGCCAGCCAACGGATATCGCCGCTCGAGCTTTCGACGAGGGTACACCTTTACCGCGGCCTCGCGACGTTCGGCTTTTCCATATCGGAACCCCTCGACATCGACGGAAATGGGTCTGTGACCGTTCGCGTTTTGGACGTATCCCCGCCCCTTCTCCGCAAACGATCAACGCGCTGTGTCCACATTTAGGTTCCCGGACGTGGCGATCGGCGCGTACAGCTCGGGAAACGCGGTCTTGCTCCGTGGCAAACCCGTGGGGGAGGTCAGCATTAACGTAACCGCCTATCCGGAGACCTTGCGAAGGAGCACCGAAACGTTCGTCATCGAGACGTGCCTTCGACATTCCGGATACAGGCTGGAGAATACTCAAGGTAGTCTGCCAGGCGTGCCGGTTCGCCGGGCGTTCGGTTCGCGCTAACGAAACTCTATGGATTTCCAGCCGTAAGGGTGACGGTGATCATCGACGAAAGTTACGCTCGGACCAAACCGAAAGCGCTTTCCTTCACGACCCTCTCCTCGGCGATCGGCTCTTGCGTACGCAACACGATTAATATATCGGTAAGGGGGCAGCTAAGGGGGAAAGATCGGGGTCGTGTCGCCTCGGAGCGAAACTGAGGCGAGGATCGTTGCAGGAGAGCATTCAAGACTTCATCGAGCCACTGAGCGTAGTCGCGAGGCACGAGTTCGCCCCGAGCGGCGAGCCGGCGGAGGCCTTCTGCAAGGCGTGCCCGACGGAGAGCGCGGGCAACGAGTTGGACGCCGCGCGACTGTCGGTCCCCTTTGACATCGGCTGCGGCGCGGACGAGATTTGCATCGCCAACATATCGGCCGTCCTGCTCTTTCGCGATGTGCTGTAAGCCTCGCCGCCAATAATCCGCCCCGTGGCCCCGATACGCGCCTCCTGCTTCTTTCCTCCTTCAGGGAGAACAACGCCTGGATCATCGGATCGGGCGACATAAGCTTGGAAGCGACTTTGGAGAACGACGCGGAACCCGCGTACCTGAGCAGCGTCACGTTTATCCTGCCGCGGGGAATAGTGCTGCGCAGCCTTCTGCCCTATTGCCAGGAAGATAGGATAGGGAGCTCCGTCACGGTCGCTTGCACCCTGGGAAACCCTTTCGAGGATGGGGAGAAGGTCGGTGGAGCGCGCGTCGGTTGCCGATTCGCCTCGTCCTTGACTCGCGCTCGTCTCTCCTTTACAGAAGTCGATTCGGCTGGATCTGGACATGAGGCATCTGACCAACGGATCGCTGCACGGACACACCTTGCGGTTCGTCCTGAGGATCAAGACTCGCAGCGCTAACGTCGGTATCGAGGAGAGCTCCGTATCGCTCGCCTTGAGGAGCGAGCTCTCCTTGGCGTTAAACGGGTCGGTACATCGCTCCAAGGAACGCCCCCTCCTCCCCTTCCCCTCCACCCTATTCGAAATCCTTCGGTAACGACAGAACAACACCTGCTTCAGGAAAGCGAACGAAGAAAATTACTACTTCTCCGTGCCGCAGGACGAAGCGCCGAACATAAGTTTTCAGCACACGTACCAAATATTGAAATTTGGTCCAACCTCGATCGACAAGGCACGGCTCGTGGTGAACGTGCCAACGGGATTGCGAGGCGCGATTCCCATGGTACATTTGTACCGGCCACAGGTACCGGATCGAGCGCGATCCCTCCGAAGAGTCGAGTCGGCCCACTCTCTCGTTTCCCTCTCTAACTCCGGGGCATTCTCCTTGCAGCTCTACGTCTCGGGTACCTTGCACGACTGCTCGTCCAGGAATATCGTATTTTTAAGAGCGCCCGACAGCGGCTACGAGGGATCGCCGTCGGACGGGATCGACTTGGGCGCGCACGTGGCAGGCCGAGCCGTCTTGGCCGAGCATCGCGCGCCCGATAAGAGGGACGCGTACGGTGCGATCGAAGCCGACGAAGGGAACGCATCGATGGCGGTGCCGGTCCGGGAGCGCCAAGACGGTCGAAAGGCATCCGAGGCGGCGACCTTGAACGTTGAGCACTTGAACTGCTCCGACGAGAACGCGATCTGTTCGACGATCCTCTGCGACTTGAGCGTCTTAAAAACGCCGCAAGACGTGGGAAAATTGACGATGAGATTCGCGTTGAATCTGGCGAGTCTAGCGGGTAAGTCCGCGGGCGCCTTGGTCCCGCGTACGGTCGAAGCGAACCGAATCGCGTCTTTCGCTCACCCTCGCGCTTCTTTGCTTTCGCGCAGACGCTCATTCCGAAGGAGGACGACTGGTGAAGTTCAGTACCGAAGCGTACGCGGAGATTCTTGAACCGGCAAAGAGGGACAACGCCGATGAAACGTGGTACGAGGAGTCATTGCTTTTAATCGGACAATACCCCCCCGCCGCGCCCCCCCCCCCCCCTAAATACCCCACTCCAATTATGCCCGGCCAAAGGCTAAGGATAAACGTCGGTTTGAGCACGATTTATAAATTGCAGGAGCACGACGCAACTTACGACGTCGTTTTACGTGACGCCAAAGACGCAAAGACTACAGCTGTGGATCGTACTCGTATCGATTTTGGTGGGATTGATATTGTTCTGCGTCTTTGTCGCCATCCTAAGTAGGGTAGGTATCGATTATCCCGATGGCAAGATCGCGTATAATCATCGCATTGCATAATGTCGGGAGCGTAAAGAACGCCGTGTCGGAATTTTACAGTTGGGATTCTTCAAGAGGACTAAAAAGGAGGAAGTGGACGCGCTAAGGACGAGCAGTCCCGCGAATGCGTGAACCCTCTTACCGTACGGACGATCGGTCGCGCGGACAGGAATTATTTAAGCCGTAATACGGCAACAGCGGAACCGGTCGTTGCGAGATGCTTTCCGGCCGTCTGCGACCGTCGACACTGTTGATAACAAATCAAATTTATTAAAGTCATACTTTTCATTTACATTACACCTCTCCGAAAAATGTTCGTTATACCTTGTATACAAATAGCGGCTCTTAGTTTATCAACTATGTATTTACAGTAGACGTACGGTTTGCGGATGATACCGAACGACGTTTAGGTCGGTATAGCTGCAAAGAGAGATGAAAGCGAGAGTGAACGCGAATGCGAATGGTACGCTATGTACGGACACTCGTAAACGTACGTTAGGATTTAAAAAATAACGTACTCGTTTTCGCTGTGGTGGCCGGCACGGGCTAACGACAAACCTAGAAGGACTCGATTTGCATCGCGCGCAAGACGAGTCTCGGGATACGCCCGATAGATCGTTTGCGCGTGTAGGAGTAAAAAACCGAACCGAACCGAAGCGAAGCGAAGCGAACCGAATCCGAATCGGAATAATGCCCGATCGAATGTCCTCCGGGCGGGAGGCCGAAGGCGGTGGACGAGCAGAAACGATCGGTTCGCTCGAGCGCGCACGTTTCTCGGAGGCTCGAAGGCGACACGCGCGTAGACGATCGAGGAGCGAACGCGCGAAAGGTACCTGCTGGTGTATTTTGGTTTAAGAAAGAGTACGCATTGGCGAGAGCATCCCTCGGCAGTCGAGAGCTGGTTTTCTTAGTTAGCGGAGACGTGTGCGGTGTGCGCGTGTCTCTATGGTGGACAGGGGATTGTACGATTATCGCCGCTATCTTGGCGATAGAAGCTACGCACGAATCTCGCGAGTCCACTTTCGCAAGGACGATCCACGTACGATCGGCGGCTGCGTGTTTTTCTTGACAGCGATTCTTCTTCTCGTTCCTCTCTCTCTCTTTTCCTTCTCTCTCCCTCTCTCTCTCTCTCTCTCCCTCTCCCTTTCCCTCTCCCTCTCTCCCTCTCTCTCTCTCCGCTCTTTCCATGTACACGTCGTATTGCGGCAGGCAGTGGTGCAACGAGGGCAAACCGTTTCGGCTTGCCTCTGCGTTCACCACCGTACGCTCAAATCGCACGATAACCCATGAGAACCAAAGGTGCTGCACACTGCGTTATCGGGAGTACTCTTTTTCAATGGCGTACACTGCATCGTCAAACGTAAATGGTAAGTGGCAAGTGGCAAGTGGTAAATGGTAAATGGTAAATGGTAAATCGGCCGGCCGACAAACGTGCATCGATCGCGCACGATGCTCGGTCGGAGGTGGCCAGGCTGGTTCTAGTCCCGGCGTAAATTCGGAGGCTCGGATCGGCCGCCTTGGCGCGCTCGGATTCGATTGGATCGCAGATTTGCCCGATAATCTCCACTCGTACACCGCGCTCGGCTTCCCCTCGGTCGCGTCGTCCGGCCGGACGAGTCGAGGCTGCCCAAGTGCCTCGCACGCCGGAACGTCCGCGTTAACGATTTATAACGGTCGTAGAAGAAGAGCCAATGATACTGCCGCAAATGCCTGGCTTCGATGCCGCTCTAAGACTCCTGCCCGGCCGAGAAAGCTCCTTCTCTCGAGGAGTGCTCCCTTGAAATTTCATCGCGATACGCTTCATCCGCGCAAGGGATTCTTATGCGAGTGCTATAAAATGATACGGTATCGAAATGACGATAGGTCGTTATGCGGGACCGAATAAAAAATGCCGGTCGCGTAAATCGCGCTCGCCTCGCGCTACCTACATCGCGATGCTCGTCTCTCTTTCCTCCCTTTCCCTTCAGAATCGCGTCCCCGCCACCTCGAGCGCGCGCGGAGCGCCATCGAGGCACGATAACGTAACTCCAACGACGATACAAAACGGTCCGAGCCAACGTGCGTAATTGCACGTAACGAAAATAACTCTGGTTCCCCGTGCTTTTATTTACAAGTTGCAATTCGAGGAACGTCGCGTCGCATCCGTAAACATCGCCATGTAGGTAGCTATGGCAACGGTATCGGCAGTACACAGGCTTTAAACGCACACTTCTCGCCTTTCCCCCGCGAGTACCCTTTCCCCAGCAAAGTGCCGGTACTCGCTTCCGAGGAAATCCAGAAAAAAGGCGAGAATTACGGAGGGTGTCCGGGTTCGCGAAGAATATAATGGAAATGTAATTGTAAATGGAGAAAAAGCAAAGGGAAAGAACCATTCGTAACCGAGTAACCGCGGTGAACCTGTTCCCGTTAACGATAAAGTATTCCTCGGACTCTCGGTACGCGCGTGATCGAAGATCGGAAAGTCACCGTAGCTCTACGATGCTCGACTCTGCCCCACGATGCGGAGTATTAAATTAAAGGTCATACCTAAGTACTATGCGTCAATGCGATCGCGATGCGTCACGATGCGAACGAGCGATCTCGATCGATGGTCGAGAAGTTCTCCGAGGCGCTTCCTCGGCCCACGCGGTCGGCCGCTTGCGCGAGGAGTTTTTCCTCAAAGCCTGCCCCCACGCAAGAGCGTACTGGCAGGCGGACAAGCGCGAGCCTGCGGGTGGCCGTAAGCCGAGAGGCTCACGCTTGCTCTCGATCGGTCTCAACCTCGTCCGGCGCGAACGTTCGATGGAAAGCCAGAGCTCCCGGATAATGGCAAAGGGGGGCCCCGAGGAAAAAGATTTGCGAGAGGCCTCGCTCGGGCGCACCGTGCGAATCGCGCTCGATCGAATCGAAGCGCGATACGAGGATAGGGCGCGAAGCGTGGGCCGGTACCTCCTTGCCCATTCGCATCCCGACGCCTAAACTATCCTAAAGGGTGAACGAACATGCAGAGGGAAAGGAAAACATCCGTACGGAATATCTCGCCGCGTCGCATCATCGCTTCCGGTATATCTTAGTGGAGCAGCTTATTTGGTAAATGCTTCCGCCGGTATCTGTCCGCGTTTAAAGAACTCTTGAAAGGCGGCGAGCGCGTTATTATAGTCCCACTGCACCTCCTCCAAGCACTTGAGGCTCCACTCCATATTCATGTTGGTTTGCTGGCTGAGCGTCAGGGTCATACGCTGCTTAACGTCCTCGGTCAATTGGGGCGCGACGGCCTTCGGCGCAGGTGCCGAGGAGGTCTGCGGAACACTCTCGGGGGCCACGGTCTGCGTTTCCGCAGAGTTGGCGGCCAGATACTTTTGCTGCGCCTCCGTCGGATGTCTGATGTGCAGCTGTTCGTTTCGAATGCAGTAACCATTTCCTTCGGGGACTATGATGAAGGTTCGATTGAAATACCGGCTCGCTTGCTCCTTGCCGTCAAGCTCCTTAAATAATCCGGTAACCGTGATGTTCATCATTCCTTCCTGGAAGCGAGAGGCGAGGATTGTAGTCGGATCGAAGAGGCTTTGGCCGATCGATCTCGCGATGCGATCCGCGCTGTTAACCGCAAGAGTTACGTACGGTCACCAAGCTGATGTCCATCGTAAAGGTGCTCAGGTAATGCCTCGTTCGTGGCATTTCCGAGATGAACGAGACCACCGGCAATCTTCCTTGTTTCAATAATTTTTGCCTCTTGTTGGCGTCGTTTATTCTGTACAAGTTCCGATTTTCCAAGAGGTACCCGTTTATCCTGAAAGACGTGTAAATGCATCGGGGACGGCCAAAGAGGGGGAGGGGGGGGGGGTGTGAGTGAAAGAGAGAAAGAGCGAAAGAGCGAAAGAGCGAGGGAGCCCGAGGGACATCGAGGCTAGCCCCTTACTTTCGATTCGGCTCCATTCGATTAAAGACGTACTTGCTGGCGTTATGAGAGTAGGATATGGTCATACTGAAACACGCGTGTTCCTCGTACGCGTCCAACAGCGGTTGCCGATTTTCGCTGTCGAAAATGGCAAAGTACTGTTGCAGAAACTGACTGGCTATTTCTTGCGCCTTGGCATTAGCCACGAACATTCTGCAAAGGGGTGGCAGCTTCGTCCCTTCGTCCACTACGTCGAACAAGATTGGCCTTGGCAGCTCTACACCGTCCTAAAAGAGCGCATCTCCGATGTCGGATACATCTCTCGCGAATAAAGGCATAGACGAGCAGAAAAGGGCTTACCAGTCGCAGAAGCTTCGGGAACCGTTTCCGCACATCGCTACGGTTGAGAAAGAAAAGCCAGAAGCCCGGAAGCTCCAAGTTAGTTGTAATAACAGAAATATTTTGCTTATTATTGGACAGCACGATACGACGGATAGTATAGAAGTGGGTTATTAAGGTCGCTGATTAATGTCGTTTTCCTTGATTGACCTAGGCATTCGCAACTGCGCTTTTCGGCATAACGCAAAATCAAAGTCTCGCTCTCGTCGGTACTCGTCGGACCGCGTCGGTCCGCCAACTTTCACGATTAACTTATAACGGGGGGGGGGGGGGGGTGTCTTTAAGGGTCGGGTTTGACGAAATTTTTTGGACAAGCCGATCTTTATGGATAAGTTCGTCAAGTTCACGAGGAAAATACCGTGCAAGTAGCAAATCCATCCACGAAATCCCTTTTTTAGAAAAAGATAGATCAAATCGGAACGATACGTTACCTAATATAATCGTTTTGTCGAGACTTATACTTGTTGCAAACAGGATTTCCAGCCAGCCGCAATTCTTCCAGTTTTAAATCTTTAATGACATCTATCTGAGCGATCTCTCTGATCTGTACGTAGGTCAATATACACGGTTTACGCTTTGCACAATGTCCGACGAGTAACTAAAGCAGCGAGAATCGTCTTACCTTGTTATCCCCTATGTACAGTATTTTTAACTTTGGAAATTTTTTGTGTAGTACGTTGAGCCTTTCTATTATATGAAATTTATTCCCATCCAAGTTCAATGCCTGCAAAGAAGGTATGTGCTCGGATACGATGTCCAGGACGGTCTTCAACATCAGCGGGCGAGACAGCACGCAAAAATAGTCGCTGGCGAGCTCTGCGATACATGGGTATTTTTTTTTTTTTTACACTTTTATCGCTCCAGGGACGAAGGGGGAAGAAGTTCTTCTCGAAGGGGGAAGAAAAACGTACCCGGGTCTTGATGAAACCTAGATAGGTCCAAGGCGTTTGTTTCTTGCACGTATCGTTTTGCCATTGCTTGCTTCAGTCGCTCCTTCAATTTGTTGTTAATCTCCAAATGCGGGAAACCCAGTTTTACCCTCACTTGCAACTTAAACCCGTCCATCGTCGTGATCTTCCGATCGCAGTTGAACAATTTGTCCGCCATCTTATCGTCCTCTATGTAGAAACTGGCTTCGTTACCCGCAATTTTGTACTGCCAAAGTAATTTTACGTCAAAGTAAAGGGATCGTCTTCCTAATCGCACAACGTACCTACAGAGTCGGCCGTTTAAACATCCTGAACGACTTACCATTACAGGGACGAAGGTGTCCGGTGCTATGTAACTCTGTAGGGTACTCAGAACATAATCTTTTTCATACTTGTGCCCGTACGGTATCTAGAACGACGATTCAGCGATGAGAAGAGAGAACGCGAGCGGCGCTCCGTCCCAAACAATTTTTAATCCTTACGGTGATTTTGTACCAGGTACCCTCGCTGGCAGAGAGCCTGGATCTGGACAACGCCGGTCCACCTCTGAAACCTCTATGCGGCAAAGGGCTGTTTCTTCCCCGAGGCGCACCCCTATCGCGTCCTCTGACGATTACCTGCCTGGCGTTGTTGTTGGAACTAGTGGCCATCGGTACGTCATCGTCCAAACAGGCCAATGCCAAGCTCCTCGGTATTTCCCTCGATGATCTTGCCTGAGTTTTAAACGAAACGCGTGGCCTGCTTCCGAGGTAAGATCCGCCGTCGGGCCGCACGCGATCATCGTGGCCTGCGAGAAATTGGGGAAGAGGGAGGAAAAATCAGTCGCGATCGCAACTTTTGGTGTCATCGCCAAACCGACTCGTCTACGAATACTTCAAAATATTCCGGATAATCTTGGATGAGAGAAACGAAACGCGTCGACGAATCTTCGATTGCACGTTCCTTTTGGTTTCACGCAACAGGCTCGAACGAGGGACAAAGGGAGAGCGTAAACGTTAGCAAAACGCGCATCGGTGTGGTACGGTGGCGTCAAGCTCTCTTACCAAAGTAATGCTTATCGTCGAAATTTGCCCAGGCTTTTTTCGCTTTTCGTGGCATATTCGTTGTATTACTCGAGTGCACGGTCAAAGGTAGAAAATAAACGGCATCGCAGACTTTCAGAGGTTAGAAAATGTGTCGTAGCGTTCGGGAACGTAGGCTCAGGCTTCCTTTGGTGATGGTAGACAATACCGGAGGCGGCCTTGCAACGGACTTCGTCGGGTGCACCCACCCGCGCTGGCTGAAACCGGCGAAGAAAAACAGGCGAAATACACCACTGTTGTCCTCGGCTCGTTGACTCTTGCGTCCACGGAAAAGATGGAGGACAAACTGCGCGAGAAAAAACGCTGGCTCTCACTTCCGTTCGAAGGGGCACGGCGTCTGCCTTATCTGTGCACTTTCCTTGCCAACCGCAACTTCACGCTCGCCCACGTCGAACCCGTGATCCGTGCGTACGATCTATGCACAGGGAGATCAATCGGCAGCTTTTATCGCTCGAATTGGGCGTGAATGGAACGTTGAAGAAACACGCAAGTTTTTTGGGCGGACGAAAGGCGACACAGCCGTGACGAGATTCGATCGGCGTTCGTCCGTAGGTCACGCCAATTCTTCCTAGACCGTGGATTAGATTTTTTACGTTGGTACCTCGTTTACGCTCGTTCAGTACGAACTGCCCGAGCCACCGGCACTACCAATTCACGTGCGTCCGTCATGTTTACGAGTGCTAGGTCTGACCAAGTACCTCTTTGTTTTGCGAGGACACTGCAACGTCTTTATCGTCGACACGAGGATAGAAAAAGAGCGACGCGTGCACGATGGTGCGTATGACATGCGACGTGGCCAAAAGCAGGGCCTATTATTTTTTGAAGCTTTCGCCCCTTGGCCTCGACGATTCGCGGCAAATGTGCAATAGGTTATGCGTTGCAATCTATTGTCCGATACCTCGATAATGTATGTTTCCGCGTATCTGATCATTCTACCGCCGGCAGGGCAAGAACAAGCGGACCCGAAAGTTCGTCATGCAAAGATTCGCGCAAATGAAGAAGATGATAAGCTTGAGCGACTCCAGAATGTAAGTATATATCGAAGCACGGATCGTCTTAGACGTCGGCGGCGAACCTCCATTTTAAGCCTTACTCACGTTCTCACGAGCGGAGTCTTTTTGCACAGAAAGCCAGAGAAACGCGCTCCTCCGAGAAAGCCAAAGCCGGAAGATCGAACCGCGCTCAAGGTTACGGAGGCGTAAGTATTTCCCTTCCTCGCCGCGCTCCGCCGGACGATGCCCCGACGATTCTCGTTAACGCGCGACGTTCCTTTCAGACCTCAGCGCTCTTCCGCGCTGTTTTTCGAATACAATACGCAACTCGGACCTCCCTATCGCATCCTAATCGACACGAATTTCGTGAACTTTTCCATCAAGAACAAGTTGGACGTAATAGAAAGTATGATGGAGTGCCTCTACGCAAAATGCGTACCGTACATCACGGACTGCGTGATGGGCGAACTCGAGAAGCTCGGGCAAAAATACAAAATAGCGTTAAAGATCGTAAGAGATCCGCGCTTCGAAAGATTGAACTGTATGCACAAAGGCACGTACGCCGACGACTGCATCGTTAACAGGGTGACGCAGGTAAGCTCGTAAGGCATTTTCGCGAACGTAGCCAACGTACGTACGATTCGTGGCGTTTTTCTCCCCTAGCCCCCATTCCAGCCCTCCCTCCTCACTACTCTTCCGGTTTTAGCACAAGTGTTACATCGTGGCGACCAACGACAAGGACCTAAAGAGGAGAATAAGGAAGATTCCAGGCGTGCCGATAATGTACGTCTCCCAGCACAGATACACGATCGAGAGGATGCCGGACGCTTACGGCGCGCCCAAGAAATGAGGGTGTTCCCGAAACTTGGGAGAGATTCGAATGTACGACCTCGGCTTTTTGTAAATAAAGGAAAGAGAGAACGTTCGTCAGTTTCGCGCTGAAAATCGGAGTACCGCCCTGGGGCATCGCTCGGGTCCGGGATTCGCGGAGGGTGGCGAATGGTCGTCGATACTTAGTGACGTAAGCGCGGGTAGCAGTCGGGGACAAACGGAGGGAATGCGTTACAGTTATCGTTCGGCGGAACGATAAAGTCGTTGGCCGTAGCGCCCACACGCGCGCGGGGCGCCCTGCGCTCGAGCGACGGTCCGTCTACCGTTCTCTCGCGACAGCGCCGCGCCCCCACTCGCGTCGCCCTCCCGCCCTGCCCTCCCCGGCCGCCCTCCCTCCTCTCGGGGCGCCGATGGGCGAGGGAGTGGGCGCGGGAGGGGGATCCTTTCCATCGAGAAACGGCGGGCCGTGCGCGAATTTATTAGCGTTACACGCCCTAGAGACGCTCGGGAAAGGAGATAAAGCTCGCGTCGGCGCCGATCGTTACGCTCACCTACGCGGAAAACGATCGGGCGCTCGCTCGAAGCGTGGCAATCTCTCCACCTCGTGGAGATCTGGGCGCGATTAACTCGATTTGCTGCCTAAACGTTTCGTCGCGCCTAATTACGGCCGTCCAGGGACATGCTTGCCCGTCGTGGCTTCGCTATCGCAATTCTCTTCGCGCCGCCATTTCCCCCGACGACGCATTCCCCGCGATCGACGTTTGGCCGCGGTGAATCGGCGAGCGACGAGGAGGGGCGCACCGCGAGGCACCGGGTGGGCCCGTCTCGACCACCCCGCTCGCGGTTGCCCTCTCCGAAGCGAGCTCTTTGCCAGGTAAATCCTGCGAGAGCGGCCTCTCGCTGAGCGAAGCGGCAGGAGGGAAGGGGAGGGTGGAACGCTTTGACGCGGACCAAATGCGAGGAAGAGACGAGGAAAGTTCGCGGACGGGGATACGTTCGATCGCGGTAACGGATTAGTCGCACAGCCGCGAGAGTATAGGGCCGCGATATACGTGCGTAGGTACGCCGCGCCTCGCCTCGCCTCGCCTCGCCTCGCCGTAGGCCCGGACCCACGAGTCTGTCCCTTCTCTTTGCCGTCCTTCTCGGTATTTCCCTTCCCGCCCCGCGCATTATTCATCTCTCGTTCGCCCCCTCCCCCCGGCCGCCCCGACGGACTCCGCGGGCCCCCGGGCCGCCGCTTGTTTTCTCCTGGGCGCGCGGAGCATGAGCACCGCCGCGGCGGCCATCTTGCATACCTGAGCCTCCGCATCGCTCGTTCCTCGAGGGCAAAAGGGAGAATATCTCAGCGAGACGACGGCGGGATGCGCGAGGCGAGTCGGAGGTGGGAGGATCTCGCGGGGGCCGGGGAAGCCGGGGAGGCAGGCCCGAGTCGGGCCCCGGGTAGGGAAAGAGAGGCCAATGGGTTTTCGTCGGGCGGAAAAGGAGGACGCCGATACCCGATGGACCATGGCCGATGGTGGAGGGAGAGAGCGGCGCGGCGGTATCTCCTCGGAAGGGAGACGCTACGGAATGGCCCGTCCTTCGAGAGGGAGCGAGAGGCCCGGAGCGGTCAGGGCTCGGGAGGCGGGGGCTGAGTCGAGAAAAAGTCCCAGCGAGGAAGGAGAGAAGGACGAAGGATGGAATTCTCGGAGGAGAGAGAAAGGACGCGTCGATTGGTAGGGAGTCCCTGGAACACGGCCGAGGGGGAGAGAGAGAGCGCGGCGAGGATGGGCCGTGGCGCGGGGCGGGGGGGGGGGCCGTACGAGGTTCGAGGAGGAGAGGGAGAGAGAGAGAGGTAGAGAGAGAGAGAGAGAGAGAGAGAGAGAGAGAGAGAGAGAGAGAGAGGGTGAGGGAGGGAGCGCGGTGGAGGGAGGAACGACCGAGAGCGAGTCGCGGCGGTAAGGCCTCGAAGGGCTCGGGAGGTAGGAGGAGGGCAGGAGGAGGGGGGCGGAGGTGGGAAGAGCGAAAGAAACGGAAACGCACGTTGGGTGCGATGGATCGGAGAGGGATGGCGTCAGCCAGCCCGAAGAATGCCTCTCCTGGCACAGCGGCGGCGAGTGTCTGGGACCGGCTCGCTTCAGTCGAGTTAGGTCAGTCCTCGAGAAGGCGATACACGCTCCGTGGTGCGTTCGGGGCCTCACGTCGTCGCGCTCGCGGGCCAACTTGCCCTCCCTCAGCCTCGCTTCCACCCGGTCGACCCTTATTTTTAGCCCACCAGACCCGTGGAAGCCCCTCCGCTCGAGGAGGAGGCGCGGCTCGTCTTATCGCGATCCCCGAGTGAGAGTGATTCCGTGGCGAACCGCGGTGTGCGCAGGACCTCGCGATCTCGCGAGTGCTCCCCTTTCGCGCCCAAATACCAGCGCTATCCTCGAGGCTCCGGACCGGCGCGATTCGCGAATACCGTACCGAGCGTCGCGCGACCCACTCGATATTCCCGTGGCCCAAAGAGCGCCTTCGGGATGCTCGGATAACGTTGCCCTCGCGATCTTCGGATTCCTCAAAGACGCAGGACCCCGCGAGAGTGCGAGAGTGCGAGAGTGCCAGTGTGCGCGAGAGTGCGAGAGTGCGAGAGTGCGAGAGTAGGAGAATAGTAGGAGAATATCTCGGTGCCCCCTCCCATCTCTGCGCCCGCCCATCTCGCTCCTCTCCTCTCCCTTTGTCTCCCGGAGGAGCGTGCGGTAACTCGCACTCGCGATTAAGGAGGAGAGAGCGAGAACGAGAGAGGGAGAGAGCGACGGAGCGAGAGAGAGAGAGAGAGAGAGAGAGAGAAAGATAGAGAGAGAGAGATAGAGAGATAGAGAGAGAGAGAGTGAGGGAGAGAGGAAGAGAGGATCCCGGCGGATAGGTGGAAAAATCGACAGGATCCGAAGCGAGAATCTGCGGACGCGTTTCGCGAGGCGCGGCTTGGCGCAGGTTCGCGGCGCGGGTCAGTGCCCTCTGCGTGTCGGGCAAAGTCTCCTCTCGTGCTCGCCAGGGTTTCGCCTCTCCGGGGGAAAGGCCGAGAGGGAGCCGGCCGTTGGAGGGAAAGGGCCGAAAAGGGCCGAAGAGGGCGGAAAAGTGCGGAGAAGGGGGGAAAGGGTGGAAAAGGGAGGAAAGGGGAGGAAAAGGGTGGGAAAGGGAGGAAAAGGGAGGAAAAGGGAGGAAAGGAGCGGAGAGGAGCGCAAAGGAGCGCGGAGGAAGGCGGCCCTCTCTCCTCTCTCGGTCGGCGGTCTTGGCCCTCGGCCGGCGGCGAAGGGAGGATGAGGCCGTCGAACGGGGGGCGCGACGGCGCGGCGCGCTGATCGGACGGTCGCGCCTGCCAGCGAGGATGAGCCGCGTGGCGCGGGGGCCCGAGAACGCGCGAGGCTTCTCAGAGTGCGTGCGGCGGGGACGATGAGAGAGAGGAACTCGAAGAGGTAGTGGCGTGCCCCGGGAGCGCGCGCCGTTGTATGTCGAGTAAGGAAGAAGGGGAGGGAAGGAGGGAAGAAGGGAAGAGGGGAAGAAGGGAAGAAGGGAAGAAGGGAAGAAGGGAAGGAAGCGAGGAAGAAAGGAAGGAAGGAAGGAAGGAAGGAGGGAAGGAGGGAAGGAGGGAAGAAAGGAAGGGCGGCGGTGCCGAGATAAGGGCGAGGAAGGAGGCGCGCGCCGAGGGATAGAGAAGATATGAGGATAGGGGGATCGATGGTGCTGGCCCTGGTCCTGGGGCTGCTCTCGGTGGACCAGAATGGCGGCCGAGCTTCCGGCTTGGGGCGATCGGCGGAGCGTTCCTCGCGCTCGACGGCCAGGAGGGTGGCGCGGCTAGCCCCGCGAGGGCCGGGGGTCGGCGCGGAGGAGGCGGCCGGGCCCGGGGGCGGCCCCATGGGCCTGGCGATGCAGAGCAGGGCGGTGGACACGCGGGTCCAGCTCGAGGTGCGGGAGGGCGAGCCGAGGGGCACGCTGGTCGGGCCGATCCCCGTGAAGCCCGGCTTCACCTACAGATTCAACGAGCCGCCGCAGGAGTTCACGCTGGAGGCCGAGAGCGGGAAGATCAGGACGGCCAAGGTGCTGGACAGGGAGGCGCTGAGCAGCGACCGCTTCGACCTGGTCGTCCTCTCGAGCCAGCCGACCTACCCGATCGAGGTGCGGATCCTGGTTTTGGACGTGAACGACAACGACCCGGTCTTCCCGGAGTCGAGCATCGCGGTGAGCTTCTCGGAGTCGGCGGTGGCCGGCACGAAGCTGCTGCTGGACGCGGCGACGGACAGGGACGCGCCGGAGAACGGCGTGTCGGCCGACTACTCGATCGTCGACGGCAACGCCGAGGGCAAGTTCCGGCTGGCTGTGACGGGCGGAGGGCCCGCGGCCGAGGAGGCCTCCTATCTCCACCTGGAGACGACCGGCAAGCTGGACAGGGAGCAGGTGGAGTTTTACTCGCTGAACGTGTGCGCGCGGGACGGCGGCCGGCCGCCCCGGCTGGGCTACCTGCTGGTCAACGTGACGGTGCTGGACGTCAACGACAATCCGCCGGTCTTCCAGCAGAGCGACTACGTGGTGACGCTCAACGAGAGCGCGCCGGTGGGCACGCGGGTGCTGCGCGTGCGGGCGACCGACAAGGACGCCGAGGACAACTCGAGGCTGACCTACTATCTGCCCGACGCGGAGAGGCGCTTCGCCATCGAGCCGGAGACGGGCCTGATCTCGACGGCCGAGCCCCTGGACTGTCCGCAGCAGAGCTGCGGCGCGGCTCGGCCCGGCGGCGGCTGCCCCAAGAGCTGCGTCATGACGGTCTTCGCGCGCGACCACGGCTCGCCTAGGCAGGACGGCCGGACCTACGTGACGGTCAATCTGCTCGACGCCAACGACCACGACCCGGAGATAAGGTTCCGGTACTTTCCCTCGACGACCGGATACGCGACGGTGGACGAGAACGCGGCCAAGGACTCGCTGGTGGCGGCGGTCGCGGTGATCGACAACGACGAGGGGCCCAACGGCGAGACCAGCGTGGAGATCCGGGCGGGCAACGAGCTGGGCCACTTTCGGCTGGACAAGACGCAGAGCTTCGACATCGTGCGCGTCAACGGCCGGCTGGATCGCGAGGAGATCCCCAAGTACAATCTGACGATCGTGGCGACCGACGGCGGCACGCCGGCGCGCTCCGCCACGGCCTACCTGGTGATCCGCGTAAACGACGTCAACGACCACGAGCCGGTCTTCCGGCAGAGCGAGTACTCGGCCGTGCTGTCGGAGCTCTCGCCGGTCGGCAGCTACGTGGCCAGCATCTCGGCGAGCGACGCCGACTCGGGCCTGAACGCGAGGATCTACTACGAGTTCGACGCGGGCAACGAGCAGGGCTGGTTCGGCATCGATCGCGACACCGGCCTGGTCACCAGCCTGGCCAGCCTCGATCGAGAGGTGCAGGGCAGCATCGAGCTGCGCGTCTCGGCCCGCGACGGCGGCCCCAATCCCAAGTACGCCTCGACCCACCTCAAGGTGACGATCCTCGACGAGAACGACGAGGCGCCGCGCTTCTCGCAGTCGATCCTGCGGCTGAGGCTGCCGGAGGACACGCCGGCCCAGAGCCTGCTGGCCAGCCTGACGGCGGTGGACAACGATCAGGGGACGAACGGCAGCGTGGCCTACGGCTTCGAGCCGTCCACCTCGCGGGAGTACCTGAGGACCTTTGGCCTGGACCCGCTGACGGGCCAGCTGACCACCCTGGTGGCCCTGGACCGCGAGAGCCGAGCCGAGTACGAGCTGAAGGTGGTCGCGAGGGATCAGGGCTCGCCGCCGCGCTCCTCCACGGCGACGGTGCTCCTCACTCTGGAGGACGTCAACGACAACTCGCCCGTCTTCTATCCCTGGCGCTACCTCCTGCCCGTGCCCGAGGACGCGCCCGCGGGCACCGTGGTGGGCAGGGTGCGCGCCCGCGACGCCGACGCCGGCGACAACGGCCGGGTGAGGTACGCCCTCGAGGCGGCGCCCGCCGGCGAGGCAGGCCTCTTCGCCATCGACGAGGCCACCGGCGACATCAGCCTGCGCGGCTCCCTGCGGGCCGCCCGCAAGACCCTCTACGAGCTCTCCGTGTCGGCCAGGGACCTGGCCGGCAGGCCGGCGGAGCGGAGCGCCCTCGTCGAGATCATCCGCGAGGAGGACCTGGAGCGGCTCGAGTTCGACGCGTACAACGGCTACGAGTTTCGCATCGAGGAGGACCGGGGCGAGTGCGAGTCGGCGAGCCCCCCCTACGGCCGCGAGGTGGGCACCGTGCGCGTCGCGGCGCGCCGCCAGGCGGGCGAGGCCAGGGCCGGCAAGGTGGCCTACGCCATCCTCCAGGGCGATCCCGAGGGCAAGTTTCGGATCGACGAGACGACCGGCACGATCGGCACGGCGGGCTGCCTGGACCGCGAGCGGGTGCCCTACTACGCCCTCCAGCTCTCGGCGAGGGCGGGCCTCGCCTACGGGCAGACCTCGGTCAACGTGACGATCCTCGACCTGAACGACAATCCGCCCCGCTTCCCGCGCGGCGACCGGCCCGAGGAGGTGTCCCTGCGGGAGGACGCGGCCGTGGGCCAGGAGGTGTGCCTGGCGCGCGCCAGGGACCGCGACGCGGCCGCCAACGCCAGGATCGTCTACTCGCTGAGCCACAATCCGGAGGGCCAGTTCCGCGTGGCCGAGAACTCGGGCGTGATCTACCTGGACAGGCCGCTGAGGGCGGCCGCGGGCACGGTGGTGCACCTCGAGGTGACGGCCACCGACTCGGCGGAGAGACCGTTGGCGGCGCAACACCAGATCCGGCTGACCGTCGAGGACGTCAACGATCACACGCCCGTCTTCGGGCTGACCGGCTACGAGACCTCCCTGCCCGAGTCGACGCCCGTCAACGAGCGCTTCTTCGCCCTGAGGGCCCACGACGCCGACCTGGGGCCCAACGGGCGCGTCCTCTACGGCATCACCGAGGGCAACGCCGAGGGCCGCTTCGGCATCTTCCCGGACGGGCAGCTCTACGTGAAGAGGCCCCTCGATCGCGAGGAGAGGGACTACTACGCCCTCGAGGTGACGGCCACCGATCAGGGCGAGCCCTCGAGGAGCTCCGTCGTGCCGGTGGTCGTGCACGTAATCGACGAGAACGACAACGCGCCCGAGTTCGCCAACTCGAGCTTCGTCTTTCACCTGAGGGAGAACGAGCCGGCCGACACCTTCGTGGGGAAGCTGGTGGCGAGCGATCGGGACGAGGGGCGCAACGCCGATCTGACCTTCTCCCTCTCCTCGGGCCAGCAGGACTTCGTCGTCGATCCGCGCAACGGCTTCGTCCGCTCGCTGCGCGCCTTCGACCGGGAGAGCCTACTGGCCAACACGGGCCTGGGCTACCTGAGCCTCGAGGCCACCGTCACCGACAACGGCCTCGCGAGGCTGCGCGACCGCGTCAAGCTCACCGTCTACATCACCGACGTCAACGACAACACGCCGCGCTTCCAGAGGCTGCCCTATCGCGTGCAGGTCAGCGAGGGCGCCGCGCCCGGCACGCCGCTGCTGCGCGTCTACACGAGCGACGCCGACGAGGGCCTCAACGGCGACGTCTTCTACTCGCTGCTCGAGGAGCGCCGCGCGGCCGAGGCGCCGGCCGCCACCTCCGGCGGGCCCCTGCCCGAGCCCGAGGGCCAGGGCAAGCCTTCGCCGGCGGCCGCGGGCCCCCTCGAGGGACTCCCCGAGGAGGCGGAGGCGGCGGCGAAGGCGGCGGCGGCGGCCAGGAGGCGCGGCCACTTTGCCATCGACGAGGCCACCGGGCAGATCTCGCTGGCGCGGGAGCTGGACCGCGAGACGGCCGACGCGTACGTCCTCACGGTCGTGGCCCGCGACGCCGGCCTGGAGAGGCGGCTCTCCTCCAACGCGACCGTGCACGTCGAGGTGCTCGACGAGAACGACAACGTGCCCGTCTTCGTGGCGGAGCGCTCGCGCGTATCCGTCCTGGAGACGACGCCCACCAACACGGAGCTGGCGCGCTTCACGGCCGTCGACGGGGATCTCGGCTCCAACAGCGAGCTGACCTTCGCCATCACGGCCGGCAACCGGAGGGACACCTTTCACGTCGATCCGCTGACCGGCACCCTCCACCTGAGGAAGCCCCTCGATTACGAGGAGATCGACAGGTACACCCTGAACGTGACCTGCAGCGACGGCGGCCACCCGAGGCTTAGCTCCGTGACGACGCTGATCGTCGAGGTGGTCGACGCCAACGACAATCCGCCCGTCTTCCCGACCACGGCCATCGTCCGGCAGATCCGCGAGGGAATACTCGTGCAGAATCCGATAGTGACCATCACCGCCGAGGACCCGGACTCGGGGGAGAACGGAATGGTCGAGTACTCGATCGCCAGCCAGGACCCCGAGGATCAGGTGCGGCGCTTCGACATCAATCCCTCGACGGGCGTCATTCGCACCCTCCTGCCGATCGATCGGGAGGAGGTCGACACCTTCAAGCTGGTCGTCGTGGCGACCGACAGGGCGAGGCCGGCCAGCGCCAGGCTCTCCGCCGAGAAGCTCGTCATCGTGATCGTCGAGGACGTCAACGACAACGCGCCCATCTTCGTGAGCATGTCGGCGGTGGTGCTGCCGCCGGCGGCGAGGGCCGGCCAGGGCGCGGCCCATCGGGCGCCCAAGGAGGCTGTCGTCGCCAGGCTGGTGGCCAGGGACCTCGACTCGAGCACCAACGGCCTCGTCACCTACGAGCTCCTTCGCTCGAGCGCCAACTACTCGGACGTCTTTCGCATCGATCGCACGAGCGGCCACCTGACCATGAGGTATCCTCCTCCCCCGAGGGCCTCCTCCTCCTCCTCCTCCTCCTCCTCCTCCTCCTCTTTGAGGGCCGGCCCGGAGCGCTTCGTGGGCAAGTACCAGGTGGGCGTCAGGGCGACCGACGAGGCGGTGCAGGCCGAGCGCAGGTCCTCCGAGACCTATCTGACCCTGCTGGTGCCCGGCGAGGAGGGCGACGACAGGCCCGTCTGGGAGCACCGGGGCCAGCTCGAGGGGAGCGTCTACGAGAACGAGCCGATCGGCGCCAGCATCCTGAGGCTGAGCGCGCGCGCGCGCCGGCCCAACATCGAGCTCGAGTACTACGTGACCAACGTCACCGCCGGCACCGCCGGGGCCCAGGTCGACAGGCTGTTCGACGTCGACGCCAGGACCGGCGTGCTCTCCAGCGCCGCCGCCCTCGATCGGGAAACCGTCGGCGTCCCGTGGTACGAGGTCGAGGTCTACGCCGTCGGAGTCGGCGCCGGTGCCAGGCCCGGGACCACCTCCACCAAGGTGAGTGAGCATACCGCCCTCGGCTCCACCGCAGGCCGGGGACGCCCTTCGCTTCCCCGCGGACGACGCGCCATATCCTACGCGCGGCCCTTTCGCCCCTTCCTCCCTTCGGGCCCCCGAGGAGGAACGCCGGGGCCCCGGCGGAGCGCGGGAGGGGCAGGGGGGAGGTGCGGCCGGATCGGTCAAAAGCGAAAGGTTGGGGGGGGGGGGGGAGGGGGAGAGGCGGAGGAGGGGCTGGGGGGAGGGGGGTCGAACCGCGTGCCGGGGAATCGAGTCGGATCCGCGAGTCCAGGCCCCTGCGCCTCGCTCCGGTGGATATCTCCCGAGCCTAGAGAAAAACTCGATCTCGGCCGAACGGCGGGCGTACGGACCTTCGGACGTTTCTCAACGCAGGCCGGGCGGCTCTCCCGACCCAAGCGGAGGGGCTCCTCTTCGCGCCCCTTCCCGGCCACTCTTCCCGCTCTCCGCTCCGCTCCCCGTCCAGGACGCCCACCCATCGTCGGCCTCCGATTCCAACCCTCTTCGACGAGGGGAAAGCGGGGAAAGCGAGGATCGCGGCGCTCGTCTCCGTTCGCCCGGAGTAATCGGCCTTTGCTCGCGACCGGGGATCCAACGCCGGTCCCTTCCTCGGCCGACCCGCCGCTTTCGAGGGCTCGCGGCCGATTCCTACGAATGCCGGCTTCCTCGGGGCGCGGCCGAGAGGGAGGGCGCGGCACTCGGGCCGATCTCCCCGAGCGACGATGAGCTTGCACATCCCCGAGCCGGCGTCGTTCCACCGATCTTGATCGCGCGCATACGCGTCTGGGGTTCTCGTTCGCGAAGGACCGCGCGGCTAGAGCCGGCAAGGGTGCCCGGAGGGGCAGGGGAGAGAGGATCGTCGGGCTACCCCCCCCCCCCCCCCCGGCAGCCTCGCCGAGGACTCCGCCCGGAGGAGCGAGGCTCCACGGTGAAATATTACTCCCGGACGGTCCCCTCGAAAATGTCACCCCGAAATGTCATTCGCAGCGGGGAAGAACCGGTGCCTCGCGGCGTCGTTACCGAGCGGCGCCGGGGCAGGGGCAGGGGCAGGGGCAGGGGCAGGGGCAGGGGCAGGGGCAGAGGCGGTCGGTGGCGCGGGGCGGGAGGGGCGGAGGGTAGAGATTCGTCTATTGAAAGGAGGAGGGTCGCGCAAAAAGGACGAAATTCCAGAACCGCATACCGTTCCCCCGGCGGACGATCGTTTCGGGGATATCTTCTCTCCATCTTCTCTCTTTTTCTCCGATCCTTCAAAGGACTCGTCGGGGCCCACCGGTCTCCCACCGGTCGATTCGTTTCGATGATGCACGGTTACCCGGCGCATTGTGTTACTTCCTAATCCTTACCTGCTCGTTTCTCTCCCCCTGGACACGTTTGACACGATCGGCCGAGCGGCCGGCCGATCGAGCGACCGAGGAGAGCCAGGTATAAGCGCTCCTCCCGGTCTTCCACGGCCTTTAGCGATTTACGATGTATTTCGTACCGGATGAGTAATAACGGCCCCAAAAAAGTTAGATTCGCCGAGGATTACGGGCATTATTCAATTATGACGTCGTTAAGCCTTTGCGCGCTTTCGGGCCCCGCCGAGAAATGCCCGTTTTTCTGGCCTCGTAAATGCGTCCTGGACGACCGGCCTCCCTCTCTCCCCCGCCCCGCTCCGGCCCGCGCGCCCAGCCCCCTCGCTAGCGCCGACCTCGCTTCTGCACTTTTACCCTCACGCCCCCTCCCCTCCGCGCGGTTCGCGCGCTGCTCGCGCCTCGGCCGAGCGCCCGGCCGGAGGAATCTTCCGAAAGGCCCGATCGTGTCCGAGCTGCGAGGCTCGCCACGGCCCGGGCTAATCCCGAATAACCAATCTCGCAAGCGAGGTCTGCCCGTCTCCCAGATATTCGAGAACCTCGCTTCGTCCCTTCCTTCAAAGCGGACATCCCTCCGACTCCCGAGAAATTTCATCCCTTGGACTTTGCCGCGCCAACTCGGTCCAACTCGGACCGACCTCCGCCCCCCGCCCCCCGCCCCCCGCCCCCCGCCCCTCGTCGGTCGGCCTCGCGAAGGGGGCGCCGCGAAAGCCCTTCCCTCCCACGTCGTCCAGCGCGGCCCGCCGCGTTCGCGACCCCCTTTGTAGCTTCTCCAGCAGAGCCGAGAGCCATCCGTCCTTCGGACCGTCCACCCGTCCGTCCACCCGTCCGTCCGCCGCCCGTCCCTCCGTTTGTCCCGCCGCGCAGAGATGTCATCGTGAATCAGTGTTGGAGCGGTAGGACGGAGAAGGAAACGCGCCTTCTCCGTCCTTTGCGCCTACGCGAGGAATGCGGGTAGGAGGAGAGAGAGAGGGCGCCCGAAGAGAAGGAAGTTGGCGCGAGAGGGCCGAGGACGGACGAGGACGGTGGCGCACGGGAAAAGGGGCGCGCGCGCGCGCGCGCGTTTCGGAGAGGAGGAGGGGGCCGAGAGAATGGAGCGTGGAGGCAAGAGAGGGAAGGGGCGGGGGGGGGGGATGGAAGGACGAGAAGCGGCCAAGGGCCGACGCGGGGAAGGGCGCGAGAGGGAAAAGGCGGAAAAGCTCGGACGATCGGGGTAGGACGGAAAAGGAGTTCCGGGGGGGGGGGGGAGCCTCGTTTGTCCCGTTCGTTAGAGTCCGTCCTTCGGTCCTCCGTCTAATTTTTCCCCCCGCGCCCCTCCTTCGCCGCGCGGCCCGTCCGTCATTCTTTTCGCCCTTCCCTCGCTCCCTTTTGGCGGTGCTCGGTCCACCTCGCACGCTTACGCGACCAACCCGATTCCCCGCGTCGCGCTACCCTCCGCCGCCGCCGCCGCCGCCGCCGCCGCCTCGGGCTACGCCTCTCCCCGTCCCTCGCGCCGCCACCTTCGCGCTCTACCTTACGCGCTTATTCAGCCCCTCGCCTCCTCCTCCGCCCCTCGGCGGCCGGTTCTTTCTCTACTCTCGCCACTCGCCACTCTTCTCCCTCGCTCTCCTCTCCCTCGCTCTCCTTCCTCCCATCTCGGCCGCGCTTCGATCTCCCTTCCTCGCTCCCTCTCGCTCCTCGCATTCTTCCCTCCGCGCATTCTTCCCATCTCCCTCCGCGGTGCTCGCCGTCCCTCCTTCTCGCTCCGCGCGGCCCGCACTCGGTCCCTCGGTGCGCGTCGCGCTCGGGCCCTGGCTCCTACCCTCTATCTCCGCTCTCTCTCTCTCTCTCCCAGCCCCTCCTCCCCCGCCCCTTCACGCCGCGCTGCCTTGGCGCTCACGGTAACCGAGGGGCCCTTATCTTATGCAGAAAGGTGCTGCGGAACCCACCGGAGCCCTTTGCAAGGTTCCGCGTGACATTAATTTTGAAATATTATTTGGGCCCCCGGCCGCGCGAGGGCCGCGAACGTGAGAGCGAGAGCGATGCTCCGGAGCTTCCCCAGGTCGGTCGGCAGCCGCAACCGCGGCCGCACACGCCCGCCGATGCGCCCAGGCTCCCCGTGCCGCCTAGATCGGCGCGGCCTCCTCCATCTCTCCTCGATCCATCCGCGCCTCCCAGGATCCCTTTCCGTTAGAAATCCCGGTTCGGAAGAATGCGCCAAAGTGGACACTCGGCTGGCATTGTATTCAAATGCCGAGCGTCTCGCGCCTAACGGCATTGCGCGTCACCATCGGCGAGTCCCAGATATTGGGATATTCCCGGAAATACGCCGCGATCCCGAGGGAGGCTAACGGCTCGCTTCCCGATCCTCGAGCTCGAGCGTCGACGCACTACGCTCGGCGGGAGGACGCGCCTCGAGAGGCGTCGAGGATCGAGCCTGGGCCCTGGGCCCTCTTCCCGATCCTCCTCGACGGCCAGTCGAGGGCGGCCGCGCTGCCGACGAGGAAGAGGGACGCGGTGCAAGGCACCCGGATGGTTTGGCCGGCCGCTCGCTCGCTCGCTTGGTCGCTCGATCGGTCGGTCGGTCGGTCGGTCGGTCGGTCGGTCGGTCGGTCGGTCGGAAGATCTCGGTCGATCGGTCGCACGCACACGACCGCGGTAACGCGCTCGCGTACGCGAGAGATCGAGGGCGTGGAGCCCCTGGGCTTCGCCGCTGGCAAAAGGGGACTCGTACGCCGAGCCACGGCCGGCTTATCGGGCATACATCCTCGCTCGCAGATTAGCATAATGTCTGCCGCGATGCGTAGGTACTCCTCCCTCCGCCCCTCCGCCCCTTTGCCCCCTTCCCCGCCACCTCCCCGTCCCCCAACCACCTCCACCATCTACCTACCGCCTCCACCTCCGCCCTCCGCAACTTGCCCTTTTTCCACGGATCTCCTCGCGCCAGTCCTCGCCCCCCCCCTCTCTCCTTCTACCCTGCCATGCCCACGGGCAGGACGAACGCCAACCGCCCGTCGCCCTGCCGACGGAGCAGGACCTCGCGTTCCATCCGGCGATAAAGGGACAACCGGAGGAGTAGTAACGGTGGTGAGGCGCTGCCCGCTCGGGCGTAGCGTTGTGCGCGGATGCCGAGGATCACCGTCGAGGAGCGGCGGCCGCGAATATCCGAGCGCCATCGAGATCGACATCGAGGGAGAGAGGGAGAGGGCATGCCGGTCGAGAAGGCGAAAGCCTCGGTGGACCTCTCGATCCCCCGATCTCTCTCGACCTCTCGGAGCGCCGGCCGGCCTTCCGAGCGCGACTGGCCCACTGGCCGTCGCGAGTCGCCTCGGAAGCGCGTCCGTCGTCGCGGAGCGAGCCGCGGGAGACCGGGCGCAGCCTCCTCGTCCACCGCTATTACGGGCCGTAATTCATCGAGCGCCCGGCCTGCCCCCTCCGCCCTGCCTCCGCCCTGCCTCCGCTCCGGGCCGGCGCTCTCCCAGCGGCCCAAGGAGGCTTCCGCGCTCAGAGCGGCTCGCGAGCTCCGCTCCCTCTCGGCCCACCGGCCACAGCTTCCGCCGGATAAGGAAACGCGCGAGCGGCGCGCTCGGCAGGCAGGCTCGGCGCGAGGCGCAGGCGGAGCGCGCCGTGGGCCCGGCATGGCTGCGAGAAAGCGGAATGCGGCCGCGGATCCACGGGTGCGCGCGGAGGCGGCCTCGCGTTGCTCGCGCGAAGAGCCCTCGAAGGGAGATAAGGCCGCGGCGATAAGGATCCAGGGGCGAGCGCGCGCGGAAAGATCGGCGGCCCTCGAGCGGCCGAACCGAGTCGATCCGATCGCCGCCGCATCCCCCTCCTCCGGCGCGCTTCGAGGGAAACGCGTCGGGGCTCCCCCGGCGAGCGCTCTTTGGCCGGCGGGCCGCGGGGAGGGAGCGGCCCGCCGCCCTCGAGGATTCGAGTCGCCCGACGTTGCGAGAGGTTTTACTTCGAACGGTTCGACGCGCCTCAAGGACGCGAGGCCGAACGACGACCCTGGGCTTCCGGCGGCGCTTGCTTTGCTTTTAACGCGCGTCTGGCGTACGCGCGACCGTTACGTAGCCCTTCGTCGTTACGCCCGCCGCGGAGAGGCTCGGCGTCGTCTCATTGCTATTCCCGTTCTCGCGCCAAACCCTAGACGCGAGGATCGTCTCCCACGCCTGGCAGCCTGGCCCGAGCGTGCGTGCGTGCGTGCGTGCGTGCCTGCCTGCGTGCGGAGATTACCTCGCGACGGCCCGGCCGGCGATCGACGCTATCGAGCCTCGCCAAAGTCGACGGCCGGGCTCTCTCGTCGACGCCACCTCCCTGGCCCTTCCCTCTCGAAAATACCTTCCTCCCGAGCCCCTTCCTGGCCCGAGCGGGCAGCGCGTTGCTCCGCTCGAGGGGCCGAGGAAGGAGCGCGGAGGAAACGGGATCCGGAGGAAAGGGAGAGAATAATGCGGCGGTGCTGGACAAATGCGCGAGGTTAAAGGACGGTCGGCCGGTGAAAGAGAGGAGGGAAAAAAGCGGCCAGCGGAGAATGCCCTCGTTAATAAAGGCACCGCGCGAATCGCTCGAAGGTCGTGCCGCGCGGAGGAGGGACTTTTGTGCGGGCTAGTCGCTCTAAGCGCCAAAGAAACAAAACGGTCTCGGCGCACTTGCCCGGAGGACCGGCATAATAGTGCCAATGAGCATTGTTCGCTTCGCGCTCTCTCTCCGCTCCTTCCCCGAGAGCCTTCTCGCCGCTCGCAAGGGTAGGGTAGGACGCTTGCGAGGCGGCCACGTCCGCGCGTCTCGCGCGGAACTCGCTCCGTCCGAGCGCGGAAGCGATCGCCGAGAGCGCGCCAAAGGCTCCTGGCTCCCCGCTGGCCGGCCGAAGAGCGTGCGCGGCGCCCCGAGAAAAATCGGCGGGCCGGTTTGGCCGCGGGCCCGGCCGATCGAAGGCTCGCCAGCGAGCTTCGCTCGGGCTAGGCAACGTTTCACACTTGCGACCTTCGATTATCCTTCCCTCCTTGCCAGAGAGCCCACTCGCGCGCGACCGCTTCGCGCGACCCATATCCGCGCGCTCCGTCCGGAGACCGGCGGCCGAGTCCTCTCGCCGGGCCTGAAGAAGCTCGGCTCCCGATAATCGCGAACCCGGCCGCGGCCACCAGGGATCCCTCCTCGGGGCTAAACGCGAGGTCGTCCCGCAACCTCCGGCCGAGAGCTGCGCGCCGCGGCGAGCGGAATGCTTCGCTGCGCCAACGGGGAGGACGGGAGGAGGAGGGCCACGAGAGAAAGAAGCTCGGAAGAGGCTCGGGAGGATCGAGTCGAGGAGGCGAGTCGAGCTCCGAGCCCGGAGCCCGGCTCTCGAGCCGAGAGAGCCTGAATTCCACGCTCTATACCTTTTATATTGCCTTTGACTATGCGAACCGTTGGCTACGAGCCGCGCGCGAGTCCGAGCAACTCCTGCCTTCCGCGGACGAAAAGCCCTCGATCGGCGGAGACGGATTCGAGGAGAGCCGAGGCTTTTCCACCGCGCATCTTCCCGGCCGCTCTCGGCCTCGGCCAAGGTCGGCCCGCGCGGAGAACGTTCAGACCAGAGAAGACGCCCTCGCTCGCGTAGTTTTCTCCCCCCTCGGCCCTGGTGGTGCGCCTTCCCTCGGTATTTCCTCGAAGGAATTTTGAGCGGACGCGAAAGCGTCCGACCGTCCCGAGCGCTCGAGGGGGAGCGCGGAGGAGGGGCGGCTCGGGAGCGGCGGAGGGAGGGCGAGGAAATGCTCGAGAGACGAAACGGCGCGGAGAGGTTAGCGCTGGAGAGGCCGAGGGAGGCCCGAGTCTTGGAATGCCTCTTCGAGTTTCTCGCCAAGTGGTCATCGGTTTGGAGCGCCGGCCATCCGAGCCAGCCAGAGTCAAACGAAATCACACGGATTTACATATTATGATTTACATCCTTGTCCTCTGGCTCTTCTACTCTTTCTCCTCCTCGTTCCTCCCCGTCCCGCGGCTCCCTCCTCCTCGCCCCTCGCCCCTCGCCCTCTCCCCGTCGGCCCGCCTCGAGCTCCCGGCCGCGACGCGCGCGTCCCAAAAGTTGGGCGGCCAACGCCCTCGCGCGATTTTCCGTCTCCGGGGAAAAAGAGCGGAGAGGCGTATCGCGGCGCAGGGGGTGGGGTTGGGGATGGGGGGAGCGAGAAGGGAGCAACGACGGGCCACCGAGTTGGTCGGCCGAGCGTCGCGGAGGCGATCTCGCGACCGGCGCTCGGAAAAGGGCCGATCGAGGGCGCCCGGTCTCGCCTCGCCGAGGCCCCCGGGAGGAGGAAGGTGGCCGAATCGAAAAGTGGGGCGGGAAAGAATCGGCCTTACGCGGCCGCCGCGTGGCCCTCGCGACGGCACGTAGAGGCGGTGGCGTAACCGGTAGCACCGCCGGTCCTCTTTCGATTAATAACCTGATCATAGGTTGTTGCAGGCTCCCTCGGCGCACTATCCCCCTTCCCCCTTCCCCTTCTTCCTTTTTCGCTCGTTACTCCGATCGATCTACGTCCCACCGCTCAGCCTCGGCCGGCGCCGCGCTAGCAGCCCCCTCCCGCGCCAGCTTGCCTATCCGCCGCCCTTAACCATCGGCTCCCCCGGCTCCGATTCGGGCCCAGCTCGGCCCTTCCCTTCCGGGTTCCCCTTGGAGCGTCCGCGTCGAAAGGAAAGCCGGACATTGTCCTCGCCTCTCTCTCTCTCTCTCTCTCTCTCTCTCTCTCTCTCTCTCTCTCGATCCCTCCGCCGATTTGCACCTTTGCGCCCTCCCGGCGGCCACCGAGATTTTTGGCGGCCACCGGAAGGCTCGCGCCTGGGCCAGACCCGAGCCGGCAGCCCCGCCATTATTCTTCGTTTGGCCGTATTGTAATATAATTTAAACGAATCTCGCGGAGGCACGAAATAAAAACGAGACTCGGTCGGTATTTCGAGAGACGGACTATCCATCACGAGGAGCCGACGGATCTTACACAAAGAGCATCTGCCCGAGCCGCGTCCCTTCTCCCCGGAGGAAGGCCGGATGCCGGGAAGAAGAGCGTCGCTAAATTGGGATCTAGGGAGGACGCCGTTGCATCGTTATCCCCGGCCTCGCTTCGACAAGCAGGGTGGCAGCATCGATACATCCCCGCGATACGGCCCCGCGTTTCTCGGCAAACACCGGTCGAGCCCCTTCCCCGCGATCTCGCCCGACGAACTTTTCTCGCGCCCACTCGGCGGAGGCGCCTCGTTCTCGGTGGCTCTTCGAACGGTGCGAGAGCCGCCGAGAGGCTCCCTCTAAACGGACACTCGATCCGCGGCCTGCGGTCGTCCGTAAGGTCCGTACGGCGGGAGAGAGTACGGGGCGAAAAGTCGGTGCGCGAGGGCAAAGCGGCTACGGCCGAGGAGAAAAACAAAGCGACCCCGCGAAGGGGAGCGTGCAAGGTGCCACCGCGGTGGAGACTTGGAGGGCTTCCTCGCCTTGGACGTGCCCGCTCTTCGCCCCCCCCCCGCCCCGCCCCGCCCCGCTCTCGCCCCTTTCGGCCCTCTGCCCTCTTCCCCCTTCCCCTCGCGCGCGCTGCCCGCCTCGGGGAGAGGGGCTCCGCGAGCCGTGAGCGCGGCCCGCCTTTCGCGAGCCTCCGCCGGATTCCGGAATAGGAATCCCGAGGGATCCTTCGATAACGCTCCCAGTCCTGCCTCCGCAATCGGGGAAAAGGCTTCTACGCCGCGAGCCTCGCGACTCGTGTCTCGCTTCTGCGCCCTCGCGCCAACCAGAGATCCTCCATCTATCGGCGGAGATACGCATCTGGCTGGCTCCGGGGCCCGTCCGAAATTCCGGACGATCTTTATGCCCCGCCTCGTGGAGCGACGAGTCGCCCCGCTCGTCCTCGTCGGCGTCGCTCCCGCCGCCGACCGCGGGCCCCCGCGAAGACGCGTTATTAATCGGCCGATGTCGGTCGTTCGACCCCTCATAGGGAACCCGTAGGACCCCGCGTTCGGGACAGGGGCCGAGGAGGCGGGGAGGAGGGGAGTCGAGCGACGAGTATCGCGGCAGGCCGAAGAAGGAAGAGGGCGGCCGCTCCGGGCCGAGGCTCGGGGAGGCTCGGGGAGGCTCGGGGAGGGGCGCGAGGGACGGGGGGGGCAACAGAAGAATGGGACTCGCTTCGTGCATGACCCAAAGAAACCCCCGCTGAGCGACTCGATCCGATCCGCTGATCCCCGACCGCGCTGACGCAGATACCATCTTTCCTTGCACTCCGAATGCTCTTCGGGCGTTTCTTACCGCCCATATACCGCGCTCCGCTCTCCCTCTCCCGCCCCCTCGAGCCCCTCGAGCCCCTCGAGTCCCCGCTCCCCCCCGCTCCCCGCGGGCCCGAGCCGCGCGGCCACGCAGCTATGCCGTCGGAAGGCAGGCGGGAGGGGACATTGTACTCGAGACAGCTATATGACCGCACTGATTTGTCCGCTCATTGTTGCCGTGCCGCGTCTCCTTGTTCCTCGATCGTGACGATGACGCCGAGGCCAGCGACGCCGAGAGACTCGAGACGCGTCGATCGAGCATCGGCGAGGGCCTCCGCGGAGGCTCGCTCGGGGCCCTATTCCCGGCCCAGGAAGCGCGCCAATCCTCCCACTCCCCGTGGCCTGCCAAAGCCGGAGACGCGTCCCTCGCGACGTTCGCGTCGCGCATTCCGCGAGACCACTCGCCGACCCTCTCGTCCTCTCGCCGGGGCCGGCCGCTCGAGGGAGATGCCCGTGTAAACTCTCTCGATCGGTCCCCCTCGTGGCCGGACCTGGCCTCGCGTCATTTTCGCCTCTTCCGCCAGACCGGGGCCGATCCCTCGCGAAGCATCGAGCCGCGGCGTTCCTCGCGCGGATCTCGCTCGAGACTGACGCGGCCGAGAGTACAACGAATGGAGAGGCGCGAGCGCGAGCCGAGACGAAAAAGTAACTTTCTCACGATCCTTCGCATGCATACCGTGACTTGGGAAGAGCGACGAGCCGTAAGTTCGTATCGATGGCACGTACGTAGGCACGTAGGTATAGCGGGTTGTACGACCGTCAAAATGGCGATGGCCATTGGAGGGAGGAGGGGAGGAGGGCGGGGAGGTGGGGGAGGCGAAGGGAGCGTGGCCAAAGAATCGAACGAACGCGCGTCCATGACGGCACTGCAATTCCATTCTCTATTTTACGTTCCAGGTCCGCGTGACGGTCTTAGATAAGAACGACGTCGCACCGAGCTGGAGCGGTGGTCCATGGAAATTTCAAATTTCAGAGGAGGCACCTCCGAATACCGTGGTCACGGTGCTCAGAGCCTTCGACCCGGATACCATCGGTACGTTGACTTATACCCTGGTACCGAGTCGCCGCCTCGGGAACGCGCTGGACGCGACCTACGAGTCGGAGCACGAGATCGAGAGTCGATTCAAGCTTCACCCCACTACCGGTCAATTGAGACTGGCCGAAGCGCTGGACAGAGAAACGAAGGAGAAGTACCTTCTGAGAGTGCGCGCCGACGATGGCTTGCAGCACACGGACATCACCTTGACCGTACAGGTAGGCGATCGAGCCCGAGAGCGCGCTCCTCGGCCTCGGAAAATTCCTCGTCCTCCCGAGGCCCCCTTCGCGCGGACCCTGCCCTCGCGCCCAATCTCGCGACGCTCCCTCCGAGGAGGGGGCGCGAGGGCTCGCGAGGGCTCGCGAGGGCTCGCGAGGGCCCGCAGGATCGACGGCTCGGCCGCTCCTCTGCGCGGCTCTCCCAGCGCCCGACCATGCGACTCCCCCCCCCTCCCAAAGGAGGCCCGCCAAAGAGACCAGCTCGCTCGGTCGCTAGCGAGAGCCAAGGAATCTGCCCTTTCCGCCCCTTTGTATATCGACGAGACTGTGCCTCTCGTCGCGCACGACCTCGAAGCATCGCCCCCCCCACCGTCCTCGCCCTCGCCCTCGCCCTCGCCCTCGCCCTCGCCCTCGCCCTCGCCCTCCTCCGACATCTTCTCCGCCTCGCTCGGATCATCCCACCGTTCCGACCCCCACCCCCCCTACCCCCCGTCCTCCGCCTCCTGCC